>JAOVVI020013813.1:0-11720 GCA_028571085.2 Nepenthes alata | reverse complement strand
GTTGGACCGCTTATGGGTCGCTTGACATGGGGTCAAAATTTAATTCGATCACTTATGGGCCGCTTAGCATTGGACTAAGGTTCAATTCGACCACTTATGGGCCACTTGGTATGGGGCCAAGGTTTAGGCGCAAGTGGATGAAGACCTACTTAACTTAGGGGCAGTTTAGGTCATTCGTACTTATGCAACCTGCGCACAAGCATACATATGGAAAAGTGAACGGAAAAAAAAAGGTACGGACACAACATGTAAAAAGGAGAACACATTTTATTAATGTATGAGTATTTATTACAAGCAGCCTGATCATACACATGATCTACCTCGGCCTTCATTGGAAGTAGTCCTTTAAGTAGACCATATTTCATGTCCGTAGAACCAACTTGCCGTTTTGGGTTCAGAGTTTATATGCTCCATTCCGTAGAATGGTTGAGACAAGGACAGGTATTCCCAATTTGAAAAAAGTATGTTCCAATTGGCTGTTCTGCCTGTGGCCTCTATGTTTTACAAAATCAGGTCTCCAACTTTAAATTGTCGCGATTTTACTTTCTTGTTGTAATAATGGGCAATTCATTAATGGTAGGCGGTTGTGCGTAGTCTGGCCGCATCGCGGGCTTCATTTAACAAGTTTAGGTGCTCCTTGATTTTTTGAGAGTTGCCCAGTGGGTCGAAGGCTTCGACCCTAAGACTTGGGAGCCCGATCTCGACCAGGATCACAGCCTTAGCCCCATAATAGAGGCTGAAAGGTGTCTAACGAGTTGGTTCCTTGGGAGTTATTCGGTACGACTATAGCACATATGGCAGTTTGTCGATCCAGGATCCCTATGCGTCATCGACTTCGGTCTTCAGACCGTGCAGCAACATCCGATTGGTGACTTTCACCTACCCATTCGCTTGGGGTATGCTATCGAAGTGCGAACCAAATTGATGCCCAAATTGGTGCAATGCTTGGTGAAGTGCTTTCCAAAAAATTAGGTTCCATTGTTAGTCACGATGATTTTAGGAACGCTAAATCTACTTACTATGCTTTGGCGAACAAATTCCATGGCATTATACTCGGTGATCTTGGCTAGCGGGGCAGCTTCAACTAATTTAGTAAAGCAATCTATGCCCGCGATGATGAATTTTCTTTGCCTCATTGCAATAAAAAACATGCCAAGAATATCGAGCCCATATTGCGTGAAAGGATAAGGTGCTTGGAGGGATTTCAACTCCGCGGGCGGTTGGTGGTGAAAGTCGTCATGAAGTTGACAATTCTCACACATCTTTACAAATTTTAGGGCATCCTTCTTCATCGTTTGTCAGTAATATCCCTAGCGCATAACTTTGAACGTAAGGTTCTTGCCGCCAATGTGTGATCCACATATTCTGATGTGAACTTTTCTCAAAGCACAGTCGGCCTCCCCAGGGGTAAGGCACCAGAGGTATAGGGTTGAGTATCCTCAACGATATAGTCTTCCGTTGACTATGATGTACTAGCCGATTGTCTTTTTCATCCGCTTTGCTCCGTTCGCGCTTTCTGAAAAATTGTTGTCTGCTAGATACCCCAAGTATGGCATTATCCAGTTTTCACCATCAGAGACCTGCACCGCTTCTTGTTCCTCTATGTTGGGAGTGTTCAAAACTTTTCACATGTCCATTGAGTATTGCTCTGGATTTTCGGTCTCGCCGCTCTAACAAACTGGTCGGCCTTCTAGTTTTCAATCTTGGGGACGTGGACCAACTTCAACTTGTCAAATCTTTGGATCGTGCCCTTCACCTTAGCCAAATATTTATACTAGAGAAATTTGCATGTCTTGAAACTTCCGTTGATCTGGTTGACGACTAGCACCGAGTCGCTGCAGATTGCCAAACGCTTGGCAAAGCATTTTTAACCAAGTCGCAATCTGGCTAACAATGCCTCGTACTCGGCAATATTATTGTTGGTTGAAAAATTGAGCTTCAAGGAGTACCGCACCTCAAACTCGTCTGGGGTCATTAGGACCTCTCCGGCACCGCTGTCTAAGTTGATAGACAAACCGTTTACACTGAGACCCCATTCTAGCTTTTTTGGGTGATGATTTGTGCCCTCAGCATGGTGCTCATCGATGATCGGGGTTGTAGTCTTGACGGTAAAGTCAGCCAATGCCTGCCCTTTAATGGCCGGCCTGGATCGAAATTTAATGTCAAACTCTCTCAATTCGATAACCCACTTAACCAGTCGTCCTAAAATATTAAGTTTCTGAAGGATGCCCTTCAACGGCTGGTCGGTTTGGACGACCATACGATGGGCTTGGAAATATAGCCTCAACTTTTGCGCTGAGTAGACGAGTGCCAAAGCAAGATTCTTAGTGAGTGGGTAATGTGTTTCAGCATTAGTCAATATTTTACTTACATAGTAGACCAACCGCTACGTGTCAAAATCTTGACGTATTAGAATTGAGCTAAGAGCCACCTCTGATACCATCAGCTAGAGGTACAACTTTTTTCTATCTCTTGGTGACGTCAGTAATGGTGGACTGGGCAGGTACTACTTCAGTTCATTGAAGCTAGTCTGGCTCTCTGTCGTCCACTGAAGTCCATTTGCCTTCGTCCCCCTCGGAGCCTTGAAGAAAGGTTGATACTTGTCTCCCGTCTTAGCCAAGAAGCGGGAAAGCACTGCCAGTTTTTCAGTTAACCTCTGGACGTTCTTAATATTCCATGGCAGAGTTATGTCCGTGAGGGCCTTGATCTTATCAGGGTTTGCCTCAATCCCTCGTTGAGAGACGATGAATCTCAAGAATTTTCTAGAGGATACTCCGATGACACACTTTGATGGGTTCAACTTCATCTGGTATGCCTGGAGTACCTCAAAGGCTTCAATCAGATCATGAATATGGTTCTTGGTGGTTGTGCTTTTGACGAGCACATTGTCCGCGTACACCTTCATATTGCGATCAATCTACCTCTCGAATATTTTGTTCATGAGCCTTTACTAGGTTGCGCCCGCATTCTTTAGACCGAAATGCATGACCTTGTAGCAACAAGTACTTTGATTGGTCATGAAAGAGGTGTGATTCTCATCCTTCAGGCTCATCCTGATCTGATTGTAACCTGAGTACGCGTCCATAAAACTTAGCAGCTAATGACCAGAAGTGGAGTCCACCAACAAGTTGACCCCAGGTAAAGGGAAGCTATCGTTTGGGAAGGGTTGGTTGACGTCGGTGAAATCGACGCACATCCGTCATTTTTTGCTTCTTTTCTTGACCCAGACGACATTGGATAGCAAATCCGAATACTAGACCTCCCGGATGAACCCGACATCTAGTATCTTCTTCACCTCCTCTCAAATGGCTATGAGTTTTTTGACGAAGTGGTTCATCCGTTTCTACCTGATGGGCTTGCGGTCAGGATCGAGATCCAACTTGTGAACCTTACTCTCGGCAAAATTCCAGGCAAGTCGATAGGTGTTCACGTGAAGATATCTGCGTTCCGCCTCAAGAAGCTTATTAATTCATCGCGCAAGGTCCCAACGAGTGAGCCCTCGATCTATACGCACTTCTCAGGGTTCCCCGGATTCAGTGGTATGAGGTCGGTAGCCTCACCAAACTATGTCTTATGCAAAGTAGTCTAATCTTGATGGTCTAATTCTTTTGCTTGCCCCTTGACGCCGCTTGGTGCTATGTAGGACATATAGCACACCTGTTTGGTCACTTGGTCTCTCAATATTTCACAAATGCTGCATGCTGTTGGAAATTTTATTTTCAAGTGCGGTATCAAAGAGGCAACTCCGAATGCCGCTAGGCACGGTAGGCCCAGGATGGCATTGTATACAGAGGGCAGGTCAACTGCCAGTGCCACTCGCCATTCTGGGGTACATGCCCAGAGTGAACTTTAATTGTATTGTACCTTGAACGGCTAGTGGTTTGTTATCAAGGCCATACAGTGGTCCTTCGGTCGGTTTGAGTTGATTCTTTTTAGCCATAGTTCAAAGAACGTATCGAGATAAAGTAAATCACTTAAACTTTCATTATCAATGAAAATTTATTTTAACTGGTAGTCGAGCGTACCATCTGAAACAAGAGTAGATACAATCAGGGGATCTGAATGAGGGAAGATTACATGAGTCATATCATTATCATTAAAGCTAATGACATCTTCCTCTACCCTCTACTTCTTGTGTGTCCAGCTTCTCTTGGTGGTCGGTTGGGTGTGCCTTGGTAGGTTGGGTTGTCACTATATTGACCACTCAGGTGGTCGCCATGTAGACCACCCCGACGGCTACCCAATTCCTAGGCTGGGGCTAATCCGACCCGTCACCACTTGAGGCTCCGGAGGTCTGCCCAGCGTTCCTCAGGAACTCTGTGAGATAGCCGGGGCGGATTAGCTCCTCGATCTCCCGCTGCAGCGTCTTGCATTCTTCCGTGGTGTGCCCCAGAGATTGATAAAAATCATAATATTTCATTGGATCTCCTCCCTATGTGTTCTTCAGTGGTTTTGGCTACTTGACGAACTTCTCCCCACGGATCTGCGCGAGGACATTTACTCGCATGTCTTTTGCGGTGTCTGCTTGACGAGCCTGTACTCCTTTTGGATGGGCAGCCCGGTGCTAAGGAGCTTCCTTCGAGAGTTGTCGCCGCCCCCGTTCTTCCTCTTTCCCTTTGTCGAGAAAAAGTGAGGCTAGTCGGTTCTCTCTGGATGCTTTACCTCATTGGCCTCTTTTGCGGCTACGTAGGCCTAAGTAATGGCTTCCACTTCCCGAAAGGTTTGCGAATTCTTATGGGTCAGGTGCTAGAATAATTCGACGGACCCTAGCGTAGAGATAAAGCTGCTGAGCTTTATCTCTTCGGTGAGCTTGGAAATTCTCCGAGCTTCTGCCGCGAACTGCTCCAAGAATTTCCTTGGGTTCTCGCCCTACTTCTACTTGATGTGGGTAAGGTGCCACGACTACTTCTCTTCCCGACGGCTGAAAGCATGTTGGGACAGAAAGAGATTAATGAGATCCGAAAAACTTCGGATCAAATTAGAAGGAAGCCGATAAAATCAGATCCGAACGTCCCCCTTCAAGGTGAAATGATAACATCGACACATTGACGTCTCCTTCAGGCCCTGGAAGCTCAGAAGGGTGCGAAAGTGATCTGTGGGATCAGTGCTCCCATCGTAGAGATCTAGGGCTAGCATCTCAAACTTGACCGGCATTAGTTGGGTTCGGCTCTTCATGGTGAATGGAGATCTCTTTGGATCGGCTGCGTGCTCGTGTCATCCTTGAACACGCAATTCCAATTTTTTTTGATTTTTTCCTCCACTCGAGAGTAGCTTTCAAATCTTTTGGAGTTGAGGTAAGCTCTCAACTCAGTTCTCTCTGCGGTGCGGTGCATGCCGGTTGGCTATTATCGCCGGTAGATTGGATGGCCCGAGAGGCTCTCTCCTGCATGGGAGGCCTTTATTCGTCTCGGGAATACTGGGGGTTTATTCTTTCGGGGCTCTTATCCGAAGTCCCACGGCCCAAACGCCCCTCAAGCCTTGAATGGCTCTGGGTGTTGGAGATTGTTGGGATGTGAGAGTTGCCCGGCCTTTAGTTATTCTTGTCCAGCCTCTTCTTACTCTGGCCTCTTTGCCTGGGGCCGGCATGGGGGTAAGAAGGACTGAGCCCCCTACTTCTTCTTACCCTGACATGTGTAGAAGCATTTGAGATATTTTGTTCATCTGCTCTGCCATGGGCAGAAAAACTAGGGCAGGTTGCTCTTCGACTGGACTACCAATTGAGTGGTCATGGTCGGGGGAGGCAGCCTCTCTAGCGGGAATGCTAAGTTGAGCCCTGGTGTTTCCCATTTTGTTAGATGATATTGATTTGGGAATGGTGGTTGGCTGGCTTTGAGTCATTGGTTCCCACAGATGTTGCTAATGATGCGTCCTATAGTCAAACTTCGAACGGGTATAGGTCGAGCTGGTCTGTCGAATTTCGGTCTCTATCCGCTGAGTTTAGGATTCTGCACACCATAACATCAAACAAGAAGTCAGGTGACAGGATTCGGTCCCACCGAAAATATTTTGACACTCAAATTAGTAAATAGCCTTCGAGGATGAGAATGTAAGATGCAATGGATGCAAAAATGGATGCTGAGAGTGTATTTGAGAACGATGGTGGGAGGTATATTCGTGGAAAGAGTGGCTTGGGTTGTGGATGCTTATTGAAAATAATTTGTCTCAGTACTGAGCTTGTAAGGAACTAGTAGTAGACAGAGAAAGATCGTTGGGATGTGTGAGAGCTTGAAGAGCTTTCGTTAGCTTGAGTACGCAAGTGAGCATTTTGGTATGCCAGAGAACGTGCCTGTGGAAGGAGTCACCATGGCCTTTTATAGTCGCATACTCTCGCTGCCTTCCTTAGGTAACATGGTGAGATGTTCGCCTTCTGTGAACATCGTTTCCTTTCCCAATATGGGCGCGGGCGCCACTCTGGGTTTTAAGCGTCAGAAAGAGGGATTCACTTCCTTCCATTGAGATACCATATGCAGTGACCGTTAGAGTTCCATCTGTGGATCACACACCGATTAGTGCACCTTTCTTTTGGGAGGCGCTTTGATTCTAAGAGGTTGTTGTTACAGACGAGATTGCCTTTCTTGAAGAAGCAGAGAATTATGGCAGACGACTGTTGAGGCACGGGAAGGTACTCGTGGGTTGATTTAGATATGGACTGTGTTTATCCTAGGCTACATCCGACCTTTTCGCTATGACCTCCGGTCAGCGGTAACGTTGACTATCCCAGGGACAAATGAACCGTTACTGATTCTGAGCCACTTACCCCTTTTGGGCATGGTCATTACTGTCATTTCCATTAGTGACAATCATGATCATGTTAATATCACTTGCAATTTAGTTTCAAGCATGTAGAAAAAAATAAATAAAATTGAAATAATTATAATATCTTCAGTTTTTTGTTAAATATAGGCCATATTAACACAAAAAACAAAAATACATTCCGATCTACTCTAATTTTAAACAACCTTTTTTTAAGCTTACCCATATACTTAAATTTAGCTTGTATTTAAAAATTTGAAATATATATTTACTCAACTCTCCAATTTTAAAATTTAAAGTTATCTTATTATATTTTGGCATTTGAGGTGTTTAATAAAATTTAAATTTTCATACAAATCTGATAAAAAAATACATTCAATTATTGCCAAATAGTTTTGAGGGTTGGGGTATTTATAATCGGCCACGACTTGATGATTACATACCGTGGTGGTATTTTATTCTGACCACCGATAGGCAAGAGTGGTGGTAGTAGTGGTGGTTGTTCGCCGGACACCAACGGCCGGCAATGATAACCAATGGCATCATTGATTATTAACCGACGATTGTAACATCTTCTATAAGCTACAAACCGATAATTCAATAATAATATTTGTAGTAATATCATTTATCAATAGTTGTTTGGCCCTTAGGGATCCCATCTCTTTAAAAGAATGGTTAATTAAACTCATTCTAATTTCAATTATTTGGTATTGATTAAATGGTTAAACTATTTTCTTTCAATTGTCTAAGATTGATTGGAAGATTGTAATTAAAAAGATATAAGTCAGTTATTTTCTTAGAGAGATGAAGACCCCAAAACCAGTTGCTAGTGGGTGACCATAATTATTGGGGTTTGATCTAAATACATACAATTAGACGCAGCGGAATAAAATTTAAACCCATATTCAACGTCTACTATTAAACTCGTAAGTATAATAAAATAATAATATATAACGTTTTTAATGTAAAAAATTTTTTTTCAATAATAAATTATGGAATAAATTTTGAATAAATATAGTGTCGGTTATAAATGACCGCCTTCAAATTTCCTTCACTATAATTTCGAGTGAAGAATGATTGATTACAATTCTTTCAACACACCTAACGACCCATAAGAAAAGATATAACATGAAATAAGAGTAATCAAACAAAATAAATTCTAGAAATTTACTCCAAAACAACTTACTTGACAATGGCAAAGAACGAAACTTAAATCGGACCTTAATTGGATGACGAACCTCTTTCTCTTTTCGCTTTTTCTCTTCTCCGTCTGTGCAACGCTCATCGTGTGAGAAACTAAATTTGAAATAACCTAAAAACACGTTAGGCAAACTTTTATATTGCGAGTCATACTCGAGCTCCTCGGTGCCACTATCTGCAGCTCTCGTGCGCCCCTGGATTCAACACCCAGAAACCTCTTGGGCGTGCCTCGGGCACGAACACCCATGGGTTCGGTGGTTGGGCATAGGTTATACACATTCTTACACGAATATCGCACAACATTTTAATGATTATTTGTTTATTATGATATTCATAAGAGAGTGATTAAATCTAACAATAGCCACCGATAAGCAAGTTGTGGTTAGTTTCATTGTAAGCTGATGGTGATATAATATATATGTAATGAATTCCATTAAATACGTATTGGCAATCCAATATGACTATCGAATGAGTGCCCAATTTTATTTTTTTTCTTATTTTTAAAGTGACAAGCAATCTTTTTCTTATTTTTTAAATGATTAGTAATACATTTTTGATTGATTTTCTTTTTCTACGATGCCTAAAATAATTTTTAATATTTTGAAAAATACTAAAAAATCCAAGAATAAATTATGCAAACGATCAATCAGTAATGAATAATTTTTTTTTATTCTTTTATAATATACAAATGTTGTGCTAAATTCTTGAAAATTCGAAAAATTATGAAGAAATATTTTCTTACTACTGCAATTCGCATCCCATGAATAAATTGCATATTCACTTCTATTATGAGAAATTCAAGCCAAAAAGATATTTCTCATTCATGGCAACTGTGATGAAATTTTGTAAGAATTATCCTACATTATATAATATATATTTAGTAATTCATTAAATCATTAAAAGTTGTAAATTTTTATGATTTTATTATATTTTTAGATAAATTGTTTTTTTATTTAGTCTAATTTTTTATAAAAAGAATAATATTTATATAATTAAAAATTTAATTATTTTTTATTATATAAATGATAAAATTATCAGTCATAAGTTTTAATTATTTATTGATAATTTTCTAGTTTAATGGGTGGTTTCCGATTTGAATCGAGATGATGTTTTTATTGACTTCCTCTCTTCTTTTTATCAATGTGGCTCTCCTGAAAATTGCCTCTTTGAGGAAAAATCAAACGCAAATCCTGAAATTCTCATGAATAAAAACAGATAAGACTTATGGGAGACGAACGGTTTCATATTCTTTAAAACAAGAAATTTAGAGTTATATTACAATATTTAAAAATAATATAATAATTATAACGATTCATTAAATATATAGTCACATAAAGTTTATATTTTATAAATCTCTATGACGGGTACCGATATTTTAGTCCCATAGGCAAGGCCCATTTTTTTTGAAATTGGGTCATGGTACCACGTAGATCCAATAGGCCTAGAATACCCAAATGATCGAGACGCTAGGGCCAACCCATACAGGTCTGTGGACTCAATATGGTTCTCGGACATCAACTGCCTCTACAAGAGTGACGCGTTAGAGATTTAAGAACTAACCCTATCAGACTGCATGAAGAATGATGGCAAGAGGCATGCACCGGACCACTGTAGATATGACAAAGCAGAAGATCACTTGGCGTGTACGTAACGTCCCTGGCATGGTAAATGGGGTTAGTGGAGCTGGTGGCAGATTTTTTTTCACAAATCAAGCCCACATGGACCTCCCTCAAGGGATGACTCAACTACTATAAATATATTAAGTATGCACTTAACAAAAGATCCTAACATTCACTCTTGCTAAACTGCTATAGAGAGAGAAAGGCTTGAGCACACTTTGTAATCTCCAACGGCGTAGTGAAGATAGTTCTCGAACTGAGAGTTCCGTGATTTTTATTTCTCATTTACGAGAATATTTTTCACGTAAAAACTTCGCGTGCCATTGTCCTCGTACTCTTTAACTTAGCACAACAAAAACGTGTCATTGTCCTCAAACTTACATTTCGCACTTCGTGTTGTATGGATTTTGCACGAAAATGGTCACGGACACAACCAAGTCTCTGTCCATACGAGAGTGTAAGATCAGAGGATACAATATTGTAAAATATATTTTGTTTAATTATAGGGTACGAAATTATAAAATATTATTATCTATAGGATTCACAAAATTTATTAAAAAATTTTACAAAATAATAAAATCTATTCACATAAAATATAACAAAAAATTTATAATTTTTACATTTTTATTGCGTTCTCGGATCTTACACTCTCGGCCGATTTGGCCGAGAAAGGAGAAAGAGTTGCCACTCATTCGTGAATTTTTGGACTTTTTTTATTATTCGAGGAGATCTCATATCAAGGATGGTCTTAATCTTTTCTGGATTAACCTCAATCCCTCGATGTGAAACAATATAGCCCAGAAACTTTTCAGACGCCATTCCAAATGTACACTTGCTCGGTCAATTCCTAGATGTGGTGGCCGCTTATTTTACTTTTAACAAGCATGTCATCTACATAGACTTCCACATTCCGGCTAATTTTGTCAGCGAACATTTTATTTATGAGCTGCTACTATATCGCACCCGTATTCTTGTGGCCAAAGGGTATCACTTTGTAACAGTACGTTCCTTGGTCCGTCATAAATGACTTGTATTCCTCATTTTCAGGGCTCATCCTTATTTAATTGTAAACTGAATACGCATCCATGGAACTTAAGAGTTCATTGTTGGACGTTGAGTCTACAAGTTGGTCAATTCTGGGGAGATGGAAGCTGTCATTGGGGCACGCTTTATTGAGGTCCGTGAAATTCACGCATATCCTCCACTTTTCATTATTATTTTTACCATGACCACATTTAATAGCCAATCTGGGTATTACACTTCTTGGATGAATCCAACGTCTAGAAGCTTTTTCACTTCTTCACGAATGGCCACCAGCTTCTCTACTGAATAGTTCCTACGCATTTACCTGACGGGCCTGTGATAAGGATCTGTACCTAATTTGTGGATCATTATTTCAGTAGAGATCCCTGCATGTCACTTGATACCCAGGCAAAAACATCCAAATTCTTTCGTAGGAAGCTGATAAGTTGGTTTCAGACGGTCTCTAGCAGCAAGCTTCCTATTTTGACGTATTTCTTCGGATCTTTGGGATCTAGCAGGACTCGGACAGTTGGTTCCCCGGACTATTCCTACTGCAGCGTCGCCTTATCTCGTAGGTCAAAGTCTTCGATTGGCTGCGGAAGGGGCGTCTATATGACTTGGGACAAGTAACATGCACGATCGGCATTTTGGTCTCCGAGGACCTCCAAATCCCAAATGGAGTCAAAAACTTCATCTTCAAATGTGGGATAGAAGTGACAGCGCCAAAGGCGGTCAAGCAAGGACGTCTAAATATTACGTTAAAAACTGACGGAAGGTCTATGACTAGAAAGGTGAGGACCCTGAACACAGTCCTCGGGTACGTTCCCAGCGTGATCTCCAACTGGAAGACACTCTAGATGAGCATTGGCTCATTGTCCAGTCTGTAGAGTGGTCCCTCTGGCTCTCTCATTTGATTTCTCTTAAATCCCAATTTAAAATAAGAATTAAGATAAAGTAAGTTTCTAGAACTTTTATTGTCAAAGAAAGCTCATTTCATCTGGTAGTCAATTACTCCATCTGAAACGAGTGCGGCTACAACTAGGGGATCAAAGTGGGGGAAAGTTACATGAACCATATCCTCATTGCTAAAACTAAAAACATCATCCCTAACTCCTGTCCTCGGCC
>JAOVVI020013812.1:0-11720 GCA_028571085.2 Nepenthes alata | reverse complement strand
ACAGGTTGATATCAGGATAGAAGAGATCGCTGTGTAGACTCCAGGCAGAGGTGATCTTTGGGATTGAGGCTTTTAGGATAGAAAGTTAAGACTTTTGTTACTTTAGTTATGGTTTGACTTTTATTAAATTTTTATGAGCATTGATATTTTGGACATTGATGTCATTTATTAAAGTTATTTATTATTACTATTGTTGATATTTAATTAATGGTGTATTTATGAGGTTTATTGATGATGTTTCTAATGATGTTGAGTTCATTAATGACGTATAGTTGATGATTTTGAATGACTTTGAGACCTTCACCGTGACGGTCTGGGTCGGGTTCGGGGATCCAAATTTGGGTCGTTACACATCCATTGCTTAACAAATGACGAGCTTGCAGAGTTGAGATAAAGCTAGACGGATTCACCCATCGAATTCCTTGAATGTGAAAGGGCTCACATCCTGGAATTACAAAGTCAACCATCTTATGGAAACAATCAATAGTTGCATGATTCATTGACAACCAATCCATATCCAAGATCAAGTTGAAATCATACATTTCTAACAAAATTAAATCAACAACTAAAGTCAACCCATTTACCACAATCAAACACCTAGAGTAAGAAACATTAATAACAACAGAAGACCCCGTGGGAATCGACACAACCAAAGAATAATCAAGGATGACAGGAGATGATGCAAGATGACAAGCAAACCGATATGAAACGAAAGAATTGGTGGATCCATAATCGAAAAGTACAATACCAGAAGAGCCACAAATAGAAAAGATACGTTCCGCCATATCATCAAATGCCTTTGTTTCACTTGCGGACACCGTAAAAGCCTTTCCTTGTACAATGAGCTTAGGGGTGCGGGCCTTTGTTGGATGAGGACACTCGATTTTGTGCCCCGCTTGGCCGCAATTAAAACACATGCCAATTAACTTATAACAAGGCTTACTTCCATGCATCTTCCTACAGTGATGGCACGAATTGTCTGAAGCTTGTGAGGATGGTACGGTCGGACTGTTCTTCGCACTAGAGTTGGGACCAATACCACTCTTACGCAGCATTCGTTTCTTGAAAAATTCTTCCTTTGTGAGCTCATTCTCATGGATCAAAGTACGATCCAACACATCCGCATAAGTCGCCAACTGCTTCCGGATATCATCCCGCAAACTTTGAAGAAAATTGCTTGCATTTCTCTCCTCATCTTCTACCATGTTCCGAGAGTATCACAATAACTCCGTAAACTTCGCATCGTACTCGGCAACTAACCGATTTCCTTACCTCAAACAAATAAACTCTTCCTCCTTCTGATCACAGAGGGCAGACTAAATGTATTTCTCTATAAATACATCCTCATATATAGGCCAAGTGATATCACACTACGACACACCGAAGGCCCTCTTCTTCATCTCCCACCAATAATAGGCTTCACCCTCCAACCGGTATGAGGTGAATAGTACTCGATCCTCCTCAGGGCAACGGATAATAGCAAATACTTTCTTCAACTTCTAGAACCATGTGTCCACTTTAATCAGATCTGGCTCCCCCAGAAACTTAGGAACTCTCTCATGGACGAATCGATCATATGCAGACGATCTAGGATTAGCAAGAACTAGAGCTAGAACAGGAACAGGCACTGGAGCAAGATTTCTCTGTCCCATATTTCCAATGATGTCTACCATATGACCTAGCAGATTCAGATACTCGGCCTCTCTCTTATGCGGCTGGCCACCTCCGCGCGTAGTCCTTGTTCTAGGCGGCATGATCGGCTATTGATGTCTATTCTGAAACAAGAACGATATGAGTTAGATTACGTGTCAGACACAAGCTAAGAATTTATAATTCTACGTGATTTAAATGCAACTAATGATCTAAGTAGGACAACTAGGACAACTAAAACTACCCAATCTAGCTTAACCATCTTATACCTGCATCTAATTATTCCATCAAGCTTATACTATCCTAGGCTTCCACATAAGATTCAGATCAAATTTAAGGCATTTCATCTCTGATACCAATTATGATGGACCATATTTTTAAATCGAAATCTAGCAGAGTTTCAGTTGTAAAACGGTCGTCAAACTAGTATAAACCTATACAAAATTCCTATACAACACAAATATACATCCACAAAATACAGCACAGAATCCAATAGCCACAACATAATACGTGGCATCAACATCATAACATTGGTTATGATATCGACTCAAATAAGATGCCACTAGGTATCTACACAAACCATAAAAATAACCTACGGAAGCATATACATCTATCAAATATAGCGAAAATTAACTACATGTATATCATCACAAATAACTACATCAATATACAATCCATCTTAAAATATACAAAATACTCCACATAAGGGTACAAAATCACAACATCTAAGTCCTTAAAAGTATCCTTCAAGTCTTCAGCCTAGCCGACTCCTAAATCTCAATCCGCTTCATCAGGTATAAGTGCGTGTTCAACTGAAGAAAGACAAAATAGTAAGGATGATCCAAATACTCAATAAGACACAATATAAATAAGAACAGTAAGCAATATACTCAAGATAAAGGGAAGGGAATAAGAACAATATATGAATGCATAAACATGCAGTATGAATAAATATCTTTTCGGAACATATTTATCTTTTTTTTAAGTTTTTATCCTTTTAGATTCTAAAATATACAGAAATTTTATTATATTTTCAGATCAGAGCTAGTAGGCCTTACCAACTAATGGTACGGTGAATGAGAAAAGAAATGTATTTGCTTCTACACATTCTAAGGCACAAACCCACGTGATTCAAACACCCCGTGGTGAGCGGTATACCTTTAGCCCAATATACGGGGTCGTAACACATATACCACCATGTACCCCTTGATCTAGAGGCAATCCTCGTGTTTTCATAATAATATTTTTAAGACATGCTAAGGAATACTACCATCTGAAATATAAATTTTTAGTATAATTTCATGATTACTTATTCTTAAGAAAATTTCATATTTATTCTTAACACTTTTTTCTCATTTTGAGAGAACAATTCATCAAACATAACATATCATGGAATTTTCTTCTTATTCTTTTCATAATTGCATAAATTTTATGAGTTTAAGTCTCCATATGACTTAAATTATATATATAATGAACATAAAGTATGGAAAAAATTAGAAATTCTTACGATCTTGAGCCAAAAATAACTTTAGAACTTATGGATAACAAATTTCTTCACAAATTCATATAATATAATTTTTAGAATATATACAAGATAACATTAATATTGTACATGTGAATAAATATCACGATTCATGTCCAATAATATTTTTGGTTTACATAGAAATAACATATATAAAATATATGTGAATAAATACTAAATAATTGAAGTACACACGTCCACAAAGCTAGGGTTTTAAATTTCTAATGCTAAATCATGCATAAATTACAAATAAAATGGTAAAATCGAAGGGGCGTAGGTTAGGGTTTTGTGGGATAAAATACTGTACACATTTTACATATCGGACATGAAATTAAAATATTTACATTTTTAATACGTGGGTATCATAAAAATAAAAATATGACTGAGTATTGTGATAAAACTATCCAAAGGGATCGGGATAAAAAGTGAAAAGAGAGGAAGAAAAGTATATGAGTGCATTTGTCTCGATTCGATTTACAACTTTTCTAATTAGCTCTAAACCAGATTCAAACTCGGGAGCCTTGATTTCCTTCTTCTCTTTCTTCTCCTTCGCATTCTCTCTCTCTCCTCTCTCTTTGGACCGTTGCAAAATAATGCGTGGAAAACCTAAATGCATTTTTATAAACAGATTGGTTTCGAGTGCTAGTCGAGTGCTGGTCGAGTGCTAGTTGAGTGCTGGTCGAGTGACAAGGCTACCAAAGGCCCACGCTCGAGCGCTCATCGAGCGTGAGATTTTGCTGAATGTGCGCCAAGCATGCTCGAGCGTGCCTCGGGTGCGGCCATTTTGCTAAACACGCCCTATGCGAGCCTCGAGCGCCACTCGGGCGCCGGGCCACCCGACTCCTCTTTTTATTTTCGATGCTAATTTTTGTATACACATAAGCCTAATCTTGACTATATTTACTTAATTACCTTCTAATTACTATGTTTTGAAATCTAAAACCTCAGATTTTTCCTACAAAGTGTTCGTCAGACTAAACATGAACTTATACTATTCACCTGTAGAAATATATATATATATATCATAACAACAAATACATAGGATCCAAATTGTCACCATCCATTTGTGGTACTAACGTCATATCTCAGGATACAACGTCAGCTCATAAGAGATGTCATTAGGTAGCTAAAAATTCAAACCATAATAATCTATAGAAGCATATACAATTATCAACACACATCGAGACTAAACTCATCTGTACATCATCAATATAAATAAATATATTGATACACATCCGTCAAAATATATGTGAGGTCCCAATTTTAAAATATGTTAATTAGGAGATAATTAAATTAACAATAATCAAAATTAGGTCTAGAAAATATAAAAAATTATTGTCGAAAGAAAAATGAGGAGGTTAGGCTTGGTGCCCGTGGTGCCACCTTGGCATATTTAGCATAACGAGTCTGCCCAAGTAGCGCCTGAGTCGCCACCTAGGCGCGTTTAAAAAACAAGGGCACCCGAAAGATGCTTGGCTGGCGCTCGAGCGTTAATCCAGATTTTAACCCACTAACATTAATCCGTTTTTCTTTTTTATAAATAGGAAGAGGAGAGAGAGAATAGGGCAGCACGACAAACACAAAGGGGTAGGAGAGGAAAGTAGAAGGAGAGAAAGAAAGATGAAGGATTTTCAACCACTTCCGATCCGACCAGAGTAAGAAAATCATTAAATCAAATTGAGACAAGTGTACCCTAAGCTTCCTTCTCCCTATTGTCACTTTCTAATATCTCCATTGGGTATTATTACTCTAATACCTTTCTCCTCTAAGATTTAACGCAGGTTTCCTAATTTTTCTCATAATTTCATGGATAAATTTCTAAATATTATGATTTATGGCTTTGATTTTGTGATTTGGCTTGCGATTTATGTTTGATTTTTGTCTGAAAGATTTCTCCCAAATCCTAGCTCGAAAATTGAAGGTATGATGCTTGCAAATTTTAAGTTTTGAGGTAAAAATATTATTTGATAAATTGTTAAAGCCTATTAGACAATTTTTACCTCAAATTTTTATAAATGTTATACTGTTCAAATTTATTTAGAACTCCAAGATTATATGAAGGCCTAGTTATGTACATACATTTGAAATGGCCTCTAAGGAATGATGATTCAAGACTAAGATACAAGAACAAGGATGTCTTAAGTCAAATTAAATCAGTAAGAAACTAGATCTAGGACTGTTATATAGTCGGGTAGGATTTTTTGGCATACTTTAAAACGTTATGGTGGTAAGTGAGGATAACTCTGTCCATAGAGTGATATGTGGTTCGCCTTTCTCAGAATGTTACTATGGAGACAAGAATAAGAATTATGACCATCCTACCCTCGGGATGTAAATTAAGAGAAACTAAGAATAATGCCTTAGACTGTGTGGAATGAATACAATCTATCATTGATTATTCACTCCCTTAGCTAGTAGGGCCTACTAGCTCGAATCTCTCCAGATAATAAAAGTTAATCTAAAGAATAAGTGAAGTTTTGAGCTAATTTATTATTTTTGACATGTTTTCTGACTAAAATAAGTAAAGGGATTAACTGAAGGAAAAGATAAGAGAAACAATAACAAGATTTTATCTCTAAATTCAAGTTTATACATCGTTTCATGTTCTTCCCCTTTTTCCATATTCATATTGGATCTCGAAACTTTCCTATGTCCTTTCTCCCTGATCATAAATGTGTTTTGTATGATGAATTGCATATCCTTGACATTATAGTACCTTGTTGAGTATTTGGCTCACCATCACTATTTTTGTCCACCCTTCCCGATGATACCGTTGAGCTGATGTCTGATGAGAAATAGTGAAGATAGCACTTAGCCAAAGAAAGCTTGTTGGGTCTTGAAGTCTTTTGAAGATTTTGGGAATTTAATGTATTGAGAATGTAAACAATTAACACTTTGGATAAATGCTGTATATATTACTATGGCATAGCATGTTGTATATCGTTATGAACATTGTTGTGCTTCCACAAGTTATTTTATGGATTTAGTTCTGCTTTCACATTTGGATTTATTTTGGATTTATACAGGTTCCTAGATAGCATCTCATATGAGTATCCAATATTGTAGTTGAGTTACTATGTTAGAGCTATGGGTGATATGGTATGATGTTGATCCTATGTATGAATTGGTGTTAAATTTTAAAGTCTTTCTATTTGTATGTCTTGTATAGGTTTAATATTCAAGTTAAATGTATGGGTTTCATCCATTTTTAGAGAAAACTCTACTCAATTGTTTTTATAGAAATTAATACTATTAAAGTAATAGGTATTAGTCGATATGATTAACTGACGGAGGTTATTAGAGGGTAATGACACATTCCGTCATAGTTGGTATCAGATAAAAAGAGATACCTTAGGATAGATCTATTTTAATGCGGGAGCTTAGGTTTAAGTTTAGGTTGAAAAGGGTCATGGGTAGTTAGGATTAGATGGGATGTTTAGGTGTTAGCCCCTAGGTTTAATCCTAAATTATATTAATTTATTGTTAACCCTCTCTCTAATATGATTATGTGAGGTCAATTAATATTGTGATGTTTTTGGTTATAGTATTATAACATGGCAAGTAGGACAGGAAGAAGAAACACTCATGGAGGTGCTAGTACTCTTTAGGATCAAGAGGCTGGCTATTTGAATTTGTTGGGGAGGACGACTTATATAATAGAATCAATGAAGTAGTGTCACATGGCTCTGGTTCCTACTTCAGAGCCGGCCCCAGTAAATCCCGCCTCGATGGTATATGATAAATTTACGATGGAGAGGGCACATGAATTTTTGGAAGAACTAGATTCGATGAAGGTGGATATTTGGATTCGGAGGCTGAAGAAAATATTTACGGTCATTCAATACTTTGATCGGGAAAACCTTTGCGGCGTATAAGTTAGAAGGAGAAGCTGATAGCTGGTGGGTAATGAAGAAAGGGGCGTTGGGTGTGCTCGACAATGAAATTACATGAAAAATATTTGAGGGAATTTTTATAAAAAAAGTATTTTTCTTCTAGTCTTCAGGATCAAAAAGAAGAGTTTATGCGGCTTAGGCAAGGGGGCCATACGGTAGTGGAATATGATGTGAAATTTACTGAGTTGTCCCGATACGTGCCGTACATTGTAGAGGATGAATTGAGGAAAGCTAACAAATTCCAACAAGGGTCAAGAGATGATATTAGGAGACAATTGGTGACAAAGAAGTTCCAGACTTATGCGGAGATCTTGGATAGGATCCTAATATTTGAAAGGAGATTGAGACTCAAAAAAGTTTAACTAAGAGGGCAGCTAGTCAGATGAGTTTTAATACGGGATCAAAATTTGGACCCCCAGGACCTTCAAAAAGGGCAAAAGTGTCAAACAAGGGGAAGAGTATCACCGAAGTGCAATCAATGACTAATTCTCATGCGTCAGCAGCTGATTGTATTCACTGCAGGAAGAGGCATCCAGGGAAACCTTGTCTAAAACTAATGGGTGCTTGTTTAATTGTGGTCAGTAGGGCCACCGATTCAAGGATTGCTTGTTATCTAAGAGGCTGGAAGCAAAGAAGTCTATTGTTCTTGCTGAACTTTTTGCAGTGATAGTACAGGACGCCGAGGCATCCCCAAATGTGGTTGAAGGTACCCTTCTAATTTGTGGAGTTTCAGTTTCTGTTTTATTTGATTCGGAATCTACATACTCTTTTGTTTCCCTACAATTTACATGTTATATCACATCCACTCTGAGAATTTTAGATTATTCTTTGGCTATATCGACACCTACCGGATCGTCGGTAGTTACTAATGTTATGTATCCAAAGTGTATGGTTGAAGTGAATGGGATACATTTGATGGTAGATTTAATATTGTTGGATATGTGTGATTTTGATATTATTTTAGAGATTGACTGGCTAGTCAATTATCATGCCAATATAGATTGTTTGCTTAAAAGGGTGTGTTTTACCATTCCTGGAGTTGAGCCCTTTTTCTTCCAAGGTATTAGGAAGAAGGAAATGCTTGTATTGATTTCAATCTTGCATATTAAGCATTTGATGAGTAGTGGGTGCCAAACTGATTTGGCGTATGCCAGCACTATTGGGAGCCATAGCATGATGGCTAGAGACATTTTCGTCATATGTTATTTTGAGGATGTATTTCCAGATGAGTTACCTAGGTTACCTCCTCATCGGGAGATTGAATTTGAAATTAATGTTATTCCAAATGCTAGTCCGATTTCGAAGGCACCATATTGCATAGCACCCACTGAATTGAAGGAATTGAAGTTGCAGTTGCAAGAGTTGTTAGACAGAAATTTTATTAGATCAAGTGTATCTCCGTGGGGTGTACAGTACTATTTGTGAGGAATAAGGATGAGTCCTTGCGGCTATGTGTGGATTATTGTAAACTGAAAAAGATCACGATAAAAAATAAAAATCTATTGCCGCGTATTGATGATCTATTTGACCAATTGTAAGGATCTTGAGTGTTTTCTAAGATAGATTTACGATTGGGATATCATCAGTTGAGGATAAAGTAATAGGATGTGGCCAAGACCGCTTTTCGGACGAGATACAGCCACTACGAATTTCTTGTTATGCCATTTGGTCTTACTAATACTCCTACTGCTTTTATGGTTCTGATGAATTGGGTGTTCCGATCTTATCAGGATAAATTTGTGGTGGTGTTTATTGATGATATTTTGATATATTCTAAGAGTAATGAAGAACATGAGACTCATTTAAGGATTGTAGTCCAGGTGCTTCTGGAGGAAAAATTGTATGCTAAATTGAAGAAATGTGAGTTTCGACTAGAGAAGGTAATATTTTTGGGACATGTTATTTAAATTGGTGGCATTGTCGTAGACTCGAAGAAGGTGGAGGCTGTTATTAACTTGAATAGGCTTAAATCAGTGACTGAAATTAGGAGTTTTCTCGGCATGACAGGGTACTATAGGAGATTTGTAAAGAATTTTTTACGGATTGCTATGCCTTTGACTCAGTTGATAAAGAAGGAGGCCCCAAGTTTAATTGGATTGAAGAATGTGATCGGAGTTTTTAGGAATTGGAGAATCGCCTAATGACTGCTCCAGTATTGAATATTTCAAAGGGATCAGGTGGTTTTAAGGTATATTGTGACGCCTCCAAAGCAGGCTTGGGATGTGTGTTGATGCAGAATGAAAAAGCAGTTTCTTATGAAAAGTGTATGGAAGTGTATGAAAATTTGGTGATGAAAAGTATATGAAAAGAATAATCTAATCCATATTTGGAGTTAGCCGCAGTTGTGTTTGCCCTAAAAATTTGGTGATGGTGAAAACTTTATTATTTATTCTGATCATAAAAGTTTAAAGTATTTATTTTCGTAGAAAGAAATGAATATGAGGCAAATGGGGTGGGTAGATTTTCTGAAGGACTATAATTGCGAGATTCAATATAAGCCCAGGAAAGTTAATGTGGTTGTTGATGCATTAAGCCGCTGATTAAGCTATGTGGTGAGGTTCCAGATTAAACAGATGGTGATATTGGATTATCTGAAATAGTGTGACATTTAACGTTATATTCAAGGTGATTGGATAATTTTATCATATCTTTAGATTCAACTGGAGATAATAAAAGAGTCAAGGAGAAGCAAGTAAATGATTCTTTTCTTATGGATATTATTGGTGATTTGAGTAAAGACTCCAAAATTAATTTTAATATTTGTACTGATGGAGTTTTGAGGTTTATGGACCATTTATGTGTGCCGAATGATAAAAAGTTAAAAAAGAAAATTTTGAAGAAAACTCATCCGGGACGAGTAAAATGAATCAAGATTTAAAAAAGACATTTTGGTGGAGGAATATGAAGAGGGATATTGTGGCCTTTGTGAAGGAATGTCTTGTTTGTCAACAATTGAAAGCTGAAAGGAGGAAGCCGTCTGGGTTATTGCAGCCGATGCCTATTCCAAATTGGAAGTGGGAAGATATTGCAATGGATTTTGTGTCTGGTTTGCCAAGGACTCCCAAGAACCATTACTCTATTTGGGTTATTATTGATCTGCTGACTAAATCAGCCCATTTCTTAGCAATTAGGATGATGTATTCTCATAATAAATTGGTGCAGTTGTATATAAAAGAAATCGTCAGACTTCATGGTGTGCATGCAACTATTGTATCTGATCAAGATCCGAGTTTTGTTTCTAAATTTTTGGAAAGCTTGTATAAAGAATTGGGGACAGAACTGAAGTTTGGTATGGCTTATTATCTTCAAACTGACGGTTAATCAGAACGTAAAATTTAGATTCTAGAGGATATGTTAAGGGCCTCAGTGTTAGATATGAAAAAAAATTGGGATAATCATCTAGCCTTAGTGGAATTTGCCTATAAAAATAGCTATCAGGCAAGTATATGTATGGCACCGTTCGTGGCATTATATGGGAGAAAATACAGATCGTTGATACATTGTAAGGAAATCGGAGATAAGAGAATTCTAGGCCCTGAGATTATTAAGGAGACAGTGGAGAGGATCAGACTGATTCACGAGAATTTGAAGGTAGCACAGAGCAGACATAAAAGCCATGCTAACCGGAGGAGATCAGAATTGAAATTTGAGGTGGGTGATTATATATTCTTGAAGGCATCTTGATCAAAAGGGACATTTAGATTTGGGGTGAAAGGGAAATTGAAATCGCGATTCATCAATCCTTTAGAGATTTTGGAGAGAATTGGGGTGGTGGCGTACAGACTGGCATTGCTATCCAATTTGGCAGATGTTCACAATATATTTCATGTATCGATGTATCGGAAATATGTTCATAATTCCACACATGTTATTGAGTTTGAGCCTTCGGCGATTAGTAAGGATCTATTCTATATTGAGGAGCCGGTGTGGATTTTGAATCGGAAGGACTAGATACTGCGCACAAAGACCATTCCCCTCGTGAAAATTTTATGGAAGAATCATTTGCCCGAAGAAACAACATGGGAACGTGAAGAGGAGATCCAGAGCAAATACCACCATCTATTTCCTTGAGGTACGTAGTCTCGTTAAATTTTGAGAACAAAATTTCTATAAGTGGGGGAGAGTTGTGAGGTCCCGATTCCAAAAATGATAATTAATGGATAATTAAATTAATAATAATCAAAATTAGGTTTAGAAAATGTGAAAAAGCAAAATGAGGAGGTTAGGCTTGGTGCCCGAGCAGTGCCCAGGGTGCCACTCGAGCGCGTTTAATAGAACAAGGGCTCCCGAAGGACGCCCGACTGGCGCTCGAGCGCCATCCTAATTTTAGCCCACTGACCTCAATCCATTTTTTTATAAATAGGAAGGGGATAGAGAGAATAGGGTAGCACAACAAACACGAAGGGGAAGGAGAGGAAAGGAGAAGGAGAGAAAGGAAGAGGAGGGATTTTTAACCACTTCCGATCTGACCAGAGTAAGAAAATCAGTAAATCAAGTTGAAATAAATGTACGCTAAGCTTCCTTCTTTCTTATTGTCGCTTTTTAATATCTCCATTGGGTATTATTGCTCTAATACCCTTTCCCTTTAAGATTTAATACATGTTTCCTACTTTTCTCATGATTTCATGAATAGATTTCATGTTTAAGTATGAGTA
>JAOVVI020013811.1:0-11720 GCA_028571085.2 Nepenthes alata | reverse complement strand
GAACAGCTTGGCTTATATAACACATTGAAGAGTGGATCTTTATATATGAGAATAAGGTTAATTAATCCCATTTAAAAATTAAATTTTAATATAAAAAAAATTAGATATAAATATATTAATAAATTAATTAAAAATTTTGACTTTGATGAAATTTTAATTTTGATAAATTTTTTTATTAATCTAACTAAATTTATCAATTGATCATTATAACGATTTTTCTCCCTATTGGTTAATTTTTTTTTTATATAAATTGTATTAAAAACTAAAAAACTAAATTGATTTAAAATTACTTCATAAAAAATAATAAAATCACGAAAAATATTGATACTACTTTAAAAAAGCACGGATCTAACCCTATTAGAAACAAGCATCCACTGTTGGCCATCCTTGTCAGCCCCCTGCAAAGCATTAGGCACGATTATTTCATCGTCACGAATTTGGATCAAAATAGGCTTAAATAATTATAATTTATAAAAATTAAAATTTTATAATAATATAACAAATCCCAATTAGAGCGTGACAAGCAAATAAATCATATAATAAGATTTTACTCAACACAGGATCTCATTAGATAATTATTTAGACAATAAAACAAATGACTTGCTATATAAAATCGTAAAAAAGGGACAACCAATGACAAAATAATCCAATATGTACAACCTAATGAATCCCGTGCAAACCAAATACCTTTTTTTTGGTAAGTAGAAGTGAGATAACTCAAAGTTTGAAACCAAAGACCAATAGTTGGCTAATCTCGATAATTCAAAATAAATTTCGTATAAATCCAATATAAAAACAAAAATAAACTCACAAAAAAATGAACGGTGATATAGTCATGTTCAAAATCCTACAATATATCTAAATCCACTATCTGAATGGATGAAGTAAAAATATGGGCCTAAAATTTAACAAGTATCTATATCATATAATAAAATATAATATTCAAAACTAGAGGGAAGGTCCATAAACATATTTAAAATACGTAAAAGATACAAATTTAAAATTTTGATATCAAAAGTCTGAAGATAATATTGTACTTAAATCATAATCCAAATTGAAATATAGTCCCATCGGGACACATACTGAATAAAATTTGTTCCGAAGCAAAATTATATAATCCAAATATATCATAGTCCATATGAAATGCAGACTAAACGAAACAAAGTCCAAATCCAAATTACATATGAATGAAACAAAGTTTGAAACAAAAAGCACATAAGAACGAAATATGTTTTGGTGCGAAATCACATATCAAAACGTACGAGACTAACTAAATTTCATCTATGGACAAACTTATGAATTTGAAACGAAGTCCGAATATAAATCTATATAGAAATGCAAAGTATGCACGAAATCAAAGAATCAAAGAGTAAGAGACCAACTTGAGTAAGGTTTATACATACTGTCAATAATCTTAAATCATATCAATAATTATTTAGACCCAGGTGTAGGGCTGTCTATATATGCTCTCATATAGATAAGGAACATGATCACTATATTTTATCACCCGCGTCATTGGTTACAATCATCAAATTTAGTATATATATTAGGACGTTCAAATATATTAGTTTTCGTTTAATTCGCTTATGATAGTTCCCATTAAAATAAAAACGGTGTGGGTCATCTACCAAATAAAGCCTTTTCTAACCGATGAAAAAGGGAGTTACAAAATTTTTCTATTGTGAATAAAGTTTTACCCGTCGAGAGAGGATCACCTATTAAATCGTATCACAAAGGTAAAAATCTCGACCTTCAGGCAGCGATACATGTGTACCAATGTACGGCCTATACAAGTTTCACAATTTTTTCATACAAATATACTCATATACAAATATATAATCTCAAATATTTACCCATTTTTTATAAAATATATAAAATCCTCAAATATTTCTAAAATCTAAATAAAATTTTAAACAATTAATAAAAATTACTAAATAAAAATAATATATATAAACATTAAACCTCTAAAATATAAACAAAATTTATAAGATACAAAATTAGACTAAGAATAAGGTGTAAGGATATTTGTCTCAACCTCTTACCAAGCAGATCTAAAAAAATGATGCTCTTATCTATCCTTTTTCTTCTTCATCTTTCCTCTTTCTCTTTCTCTCTATCACCCCTCTTCCTTCTCTAGCACAAAATGCTTGCATAGTGCGTTGCCCCGCCTTATATAGCCCAAACGGCACTCAAGCGCCACTCAGATGCGCATCGAGAATCAACCCTAGGCATTCAGTGCTCGAGCGTTATCTCAAGTGCCTCTGGAGTGCCAACACTCTGGGTTTGACCCTTAGACTCCATTTGGGCATACCTTAAGTGTCAGCCTGTTACTCCAAATTTTTTTAAAAATTTATAATATATATTTATTTTAATACATTCAAAATACCCAAATAATATATAATACCAAATTACATCAAATAAAAACCAGGCATTAGGCCCACATTATCAAAATCTTATACTTCTTGAGTCTATTGGGTTTTGATTGATAGAGGAGATATGCATAAGTGTTTTTGAAATATGAGATTTGGTAGAGCATCTACATCTCTTATACTCAAGAATTGGTCTCAAGAATACATTTTAAGTCTCGAGTTTTTCTTCTTTGTTTCTCCTTCAAATGAAATGGAGGGTCATATTCATAAGTACAACTAGAGATTTTAAGCCACATCAAAGAAGGTTGATAGTAAAATATCCGATAGTCCATAACTGGTATGCTTATTTTGTAATCTGTGTTGAGTGCCTTGTTATGTCCAATTAGTTCCTACCATAGGTTGGCCTTTTTTGTGCTACAAATGCCGCTCCTTGGCATGAAAAGACACATTGCCTATCACTACACAGATATTTAGTGATCATTGCCTACTATGTAATACTAATATAACTTATAAGATATGAATTATAAAAGAATATTTTAATAATAATTAATTTAATTTAACTGATAGATTCTTAATATTAATTAAAATTTTTGGTCAAAAAATTAAATTTTGGGGCAGAATAAGTTAGACTAAATTGTGTCTAATTTGTCCCTGACCTAAGAATAAATGCATTTTGGGGAGAATGTTCACATTTGAAGTATGTTCAAGTGGTGCATATATGTGTCTTGGGATGGAATGGTGGCACTTGAGGTATGCCTAATAGGCTTGCATGAGTGGTGTAGTTTATGCCTTAATGCTTGATCTGTGCTTAGTTGGCTTTAGTATGCTAGTTTCCTATAAATAGATCCATTGGCTTATTTTAGCTATAATTTTACAAGAAAACAAAAAGAGAGAGAAAGAAGAAGAAAGAAAATTTAAAGTGAAGTCAAGAATCTTTTACTAGAAATTAAATAAAGGCAAGTATATACAAATTTCTCATTATCTTGTTAATGATATTTTTTTATAATTTTTAAGCATTTATTATTTAAATACTTATATATATATATCTTAATTTTGTACCTAATTTGTTTTAGATTTTATATGTATGAAATTTTATTCTTATTTTATTTTTTTTATAAAATATATACCTTAAATTCATTCAAATCAAGTTTATATATTGAATTTCTATAATATTACTTTTTCATGCCTTTGAATACACTTCTAAAGATATTAAATTCTTATATAACTATTCAATCATATATCTCTTTCTCTTATTATTGATCTTTTCTATAATTTTTAAGTATTTATTATTTAAATACTTATATATATATGTATCCTAATTTTGTACCTAATCTATTTTAGATTTTATATGTATGAAATCTTATTCTCATTTTATATTTTTTTATAAAATATATGTCTTAAATTTATTCAAATCATGTTTAAATATTAAATTTTTATAATATTACTTTTTCATGCCTTTGAATATCTATTTAATATCCTGCATGTCTTCAAATTTATATATATACTTGTATAGGTATAACTATTCGTACATATTTATAATTAAGAGAAATTACTTAAACTATATTAATTTCTAGTAAGTTTTGAATAACAATTTATATATGTTTGTAAATCATATAATATAATTTTAGTATATTTTTAAATTATACATAAAAATTTCTACATACTTATGATTTTATTGCATGTCACATATTTAAAAAGTACGAAGTAAAACTATATATAAATTTTAATAAAAAAATATTTTTATAAGAAAAAAATTAAAAAAATATTTATATTTGAGCAGAGTTATCAATTTAACTAAATATAGACCATGATAGATAATTGATAAACTATATTTAAATATATCATAGTATATTATTAGTAAGTAAAATGTTAAATTTATCATTCACGGGTCAAAAAAATGACGTTTGGTCCCATTATATATAGTTGGCTTACTCACAGATCATGAAAAGTGGTATATAATTGTTAATTATGTAAAAATAATTATAACTTAAATTTTAAAATTTGTCATTTGTTTTGAAGTCATCATTGATCCTTGGCCCTTTCCATGTTAATATAAATTTCATATATTTCATATTTCATACGAATATTTGATTTTAATGTGATTTTCATATTTGTATAGATCTCAACATGATTTATATATTTGTACAATTTTGATATATTTGATCATAAGTATATAAACTTTTAGCATGTTTTATATATTACATAATTGACTATTAGTATTTGGCTTTCACATAATATATCAAAAAGTGAGATTATTGGCATTTTGAACTTTCAATCATAGTATGATTCGCACAAGTTTTATTGACATATATCCATATATAAAATTATATATGCATTGTTGGGCAATTGGTTTATTTTTACATGATTTTGCTAACTTTTATATATTAGAGGATTCAAACTAACTTACAGGAACTTAGAATTTGGGAAGGCTGTTCGGATCTAGTTTTTAGGGTACTTTGTACTTTTGAGGTAGTAATTTATATAGTTAGCCGATGTTTCAATTTACGTTGGCATCCAACTTACATTTCAACTTTTTTCTATTAATCTCTACTTTCGACCAATGATATTGTTATGATAGTTATATTTAAACTTGGTTTAAGGTTTTTTAGTTGTCGATATTTGGTTAATTTTAAGTGGTCTTTTTTGGGCCTACAATATAATTATTAATATTATTTAGATCATTTAACAGTATTTGATATAAGTTCATATCCTTGTGTTAGCACGAGTTTAAGTTGGCAAAATAAATAATTAATTTTTAGGCTTGCTGCTAAAATTAAATTAAGGTAATAATAGATTAACAAATAAAATAAATTTGATAATTTTAGAATTGGGAGGGGGACGTGACAAGTTATAGTACTAGAGAAAGTTGCAAGAAAAGATCTTATGCAATTTAAGGAAATTGAATAGTTTTCTTATCTCGTGATAGGTTGAAAAGATGGCGGCTAGACAAGGAGAACCATGTCCCATCTTGATCGAGAGGAGAAGTGCCTTGCCATTATGGTTAGAATGACATACGTTATAAATAAAATCGCCTAAAAATGTAAAATTTGGAGCCAGTTATCATGAATCAAGAGGTTATTTTGATAGTATAAACTGTTTTATCAATGAACATGTGTTGGAGTTCTTAGGTAACCTAGATCCTACAAAGGCAAAAATCTAGATCCAAGGACTTGAGAAGGTTTTTGAAGTGATAGACTTTTTAGAAGAAGATAAGATAAAATTTGCCTTCTATAAGTTTGATGGAAAAGTGGACCATTTGTGGGTCATAATAAGTACTTCCCTACAAATTTGAGGGAATAAAAGAAAGATGTGTTTGGCAACCTACGGTAAGAGAATAGGATGGTAGTAGAGTATGACACTAAATTTGTAGAGATAACTTGTTATACTCTCCATATCATCCTGGATGAGTCCTGGTGAGTGAGAAAATTCTAACAAAGATTGAATGACACCATCCGCAAGTAGTTAGTGATCTTGAGGCCCAGGATTTATGGTAAAGTGTTGAATCAAGCCCTATTGTATCAACAAGAATTACTGAGAAAAAAGTTCTTTGAAAAAAGGTTACATACCAAAGAGTCCACAAAGAGTCCAAAGCTCGGTATTAAAAGAATCCCATAAGAGGTTGAAATCTTTTGAGAAGGGGAAGAAAGGAGCTGAATTCCATGATGTACTAAGCCCACAACAAAAAGAGTTCGTGTGCCTTCATCATGAAAAGATGCGTGAAGGGAGGCCCTACTACAAACAATTAGAGGTATGCTTCAACTGTGGCTAATTCGGTTATATAATTAACGATTACCCCTATCTTTTGAGACAAACGGTGAGAAAGGTAAGTATTTCGGTGAGAGCATTTGTGATGACAGCTCAATATGCGGATCCATCTCCATCAATGATCAATGGTGAACTTATTATTATTAAAACTTCCATACATGTTTTGTTAGATCTTGAGTTTATATACTCCTTTGTGTCCCAAAAATTTGTATGTCATTTATTATACTCAGTAGGATAATAGGATTTTCTTTAGTGGTGTCAAAACCTATAGAGTCATCCTTAGTTATCAATATTGTGTACTTGAGGTGTATAGTTTGAGTTAATTGGTTTAAATTGGTTGTAAATCTGGCTTTGTTAGATATATATGTTTTCAATGTAAGTTTAGATATAGATTGGCGAACATACTACTATACAAGTATGGATTGTTTTTATAAAGTGATGTATTTTTTGATTTTAGGTTTTGAGCCATTTTATTTTCAAGGAATAAAATAAAAGTAATCAACCTACAAGATTTCAGCTTTGCATGTATATCATTTGATAATAAGCGGGTGTTAAGTATATTTATCTTATATGACCACCACTGGAAGCTATAATATTCTAGCTAAAAAAATTCCTATAGTGAAAGAATTTGAGAAAGTTTTTTAGGAGGATTTTCCAAGTTTGCCATAAAATTGGGACATTGAATTTGAGATAGAAATAATGTTGAGAATTGCAACCGTGTGCAAAGCCTTGCATAAAATGGTGCAGCCAAAACTGAAAGAGTTGAAAATGCAGCTACAAAACTTGTTGGAGAAGAGCCTTATTAGACAATCACCTTGAGATACATCAGTATTATTTGTGAGGAAGAATGGTAAGTCTATAAAGTTGTGTATGGATTATTAAGAGTTTAACAAGATAACCATAAAAAGTAAATACTCATTGTTGAGAATAGATGACTTATTTGATTAGTTACAAAGGATATGAGTATTTTTAATGATAGATATTTGATAAGATTATCATAAATTGAGGATTAAGTGAAAATGACTTTTTAAAAGAGATCTCGATATTATGAGTTTTTGGTAATACTTTTTAAGTTAACTAATATCATCAAAATATATATGAATTTGATGAATTAGGTATTTCTATCATACCTCGATAAATTTATGATGGTAGTTATTGATGATATTTTAATCTACTTGAAAAGTTATGAGAAGTATGAGGTATATTTGAGGATGGCTTTACAAATACTTTAAGAGAGAAGGCTATCTATGAAGTTAAAGAAATATAAATTTTGGCTAAAAGATGTGATGTTTTAGGCCACTTGATTTTAAAAGGAGACATTTCTATTGTTCTTAAGAAGATTGAAGTTATTATAGACTGGAGCTGACCAATAACTGTGATGAAAGTTCTGAGTTTTCTTAGAATGATATGTAATGTTCAGTTTTTATTTATAATTTATAATATTATTAAATGAATTTTAGTTTATTTAAAAAATAATTGTATAATAAAATTTTAAAAAAAATATATTTTGGGATCCGATTTGGGGCTTAAAAGGCGCCTGATGCGTACTTATACATATTTTAGACAAAATATACACGCCCGAAGGGCAGCTATGGAGCGCTCGTGTATATTGTGGGCAGATTATGTAGTGCCTAAGGTGTATAGCCTTGTAACTCACATGCATGATTTGGCCAGATTGTTGGTATTTGAGTTGTGTCTGATATAGCGTCTGACTGATACTCATACATTGATTCTTTTATATAAGCCGTGCACACTCTATTTTTTTTTCATTTTTGCAGGAAAGAAGATGAGAAGATAAAGAAAGAGAAGAGAATGAAGAGAGAGGAGGAGGAAGTCGATTTTAAAGCTCTGTTTTATTAGATATGTTAGATAAAAATGTTAAGTATTTGTAAATTCAATCTTTGGTTTATTTTACATTCCTTCTAATTTTATTTATATTTTATATTTTATTGTACATAGATGCTACCTTTTGCCTTTTTATTTTAAGTATTATTACATGCATGTGATTTTTATCAAAAGTTTTAAAGATTTATTTGGTTTTTTTGAAGGATTTAAAAATTTGTTCATTTATTATTTTGTAAGTGAATATTTTAAAATATTATATTCGTATATGACAATGTTTACAAAAGAAAAAGTCATGAAACCATGTATATGGTATTGTATGTGATAGTCCGCGTATGTGTTTCAAATTAAACTTTATTTTGTTATTTATTTTGGTAGCTGTACTTTTTTTACAAGGTAGAAAATTTTATATTTGTACTTTCTTGAAGGAAAAATTTTATACTTTTTTCTATAGAGAAAAAAACTTTTGAGCCTTTTATGACAAAGTCTCCTGATTTAGTATTTTTGAGAACTATTATAAGAAGTTGAATAAAATAATATCCTCAGATATCCCAATATATATCAAACAGATATGAGAATTGCACATATCATTCACGAGTGACATTAAATAGTGGTGTTTGACACCCATTAATGGTGAGTAATATATAAACAAATCGCTTACGAGTCTAAATAGTAATAATATGATATAAAGTTGTCGAAAGTATGTATAACCCTTATTCAAAATTAGTATTTTGGTTCTCGATTCTTAGATTTTAGAATGTTTTGAATTTTTGAGATTTTAGCTACATCTAATTTGATAATTTTGATGTGTGATTTCAGAGATTTGTAGGCTTTTATCGATTTTCAACTTACTTGATTTTGGACTTGGGTTTTTAGAACTCTTTGGATGATTTTGTATTTTGGTTTATTTTAGTATTTATATATGGATTATAAATTTTACATACAAAATTATATATAGGTTGACACAGCTGAAAAAGTATGAGAAGAAGTACTTGACACATGACTTAGAGTAAACATAGGTGATTTTTGCGCTAAAAATTTAGATGCACTATTTTTATAAGGAAAGAATGTGTTATATCGATTTGTGTGAAAGAATGTGACATTATATTACCATATTTTCAGGCACAAATAGAGATAATAGAGAGAATTAAAGAAGTACAAATGAGCAATCCTTCTTTGATGGATATTGATAGAGATTTAATCAAAGTGTCATGGGTAGATTTTAATGTTCAAGTTGATGAAATCTTGAGATTTTAGAAACAGATATGTATATCAAATACTGAGTAATTAAAGGAAAAACTTTTAAATGAAACTCGTTAATGAAAGTACACTATCCATTCAAGAATTAACAAGATATATCAATATTTGAGAAAGATCTTGTGGAGGCACAATATGAAGAGAAAAATTACGACCTATGTGGAAAGATATATGATCTACCGACAAATAAAGGTAAAACAAAAGAAGGCACCTGATCTTTTACAATTTATACTAACCCTTAGTTAGAAATGAAAATATATAACAATGGACTTTGTAATGAGTCTGTTAAGGACATCGAGGAATCACGATGTAATTTAGGTAATTGTGGATCGGCTAATTAAGTCAAATCACTTTATTATAATTCGGATACATTCTCAAGAGATTGTTTGTCAAGATAATATATCAAGAAAGTAGGGACACTTCATCGGATCCACCCTCTATGAAATCAAATCGATACTTGAGGATTGTTTTAAAAATTTAAAAGAGTTAGTATTAGGAGTTGGGTACTACTTTAAATTTTAGCATAATTTATTATTTACAAACGGATGGGTAACAGACAATCCAGATTTTGAAGGATATATTGAGAGTTTCAATTTTAAAAATAAAAAAAATTTGAGATGATTATTTGCCATTAGTTAAGTTTTATCATAACAATAGTTATTAAGTAAGTATTGGTGCAGCCTAATTTGAAATGCTATATGATAAAAAAAATATCATTCCCCAATTCAGTGGAAAGAAATTGGGGATAGGAGAATCTTGGGACTAGAAATGGTTCAAGAGACATCTGACAATATATATTTCATCCACGATTGGCTAAGAGTCACTCCAAGCTAAATTTTAAAGTCTGTGATTACGTATTTTTTAAGATATTTTTATCGAAAATAATCTCTCAATTTGGACTTAACGAAAAACTGAAGTCGAGATTTACTAGACATTTTGAGATTTTAAAAAAGGTTAAAGAACTGGCCTATTGATTTCCCTATCTCCATGTTTCGAGGATGTCTATAATACCTTTTATGTATTAATATGCTGAAAATATATCCATGACATCTTTCACATTATTGAAGATGAATCGTTGAGGATTGATGGAGGTTTATCATATATTAAAGACTCAATTCAGATTTTAGGGAAAAGATATCAAGTAATTTATACAAAGGTAATCCAATTACCGAAGGTCCTATAGAGGAATTTGTCTTTTAAATATTCTTATGAGGACTTATTCATGAGAAATATTTACATGTATTCTCATATTGAGTTATGAGAAATTTTGAGGATGAAATTTTTACTAGAGAAAATTATAATGTATGGATCCTAAAATAATATTTTAATAAAATTAATTTAATTTAATTGAGAAATTTTGAAACTAATTGAGATTTTTGACTAAATATTTAAGTTTCATATTTAAATAAATAAGATCGATTGACGTCTAATGTACACTTAACCGAGGTGTAAATGCATTTTAGGTAAAATATTTGTGCACGAAATACACTTGAGGGACGCACACTCAAGGGGCGCTTGTACTTATTTGGGAAAGAATGTTGGCATATGATGTTTGCGTGAGAAATTCTCGTGCACGATGCGATTTGTACCTTATCGTCTGATTCGAGCTTGACTAGCACTTGTGCACAAATGCCCTATAAATATACCCCCTAACCAAATTTAGCTTATTTTAACTGAAATTTTGAGAGAAGAGAGAGAAAGATAAGAGAAAAAGAGAGAAAAGGAGAGAGAGAAAGAATGAGGAGAAAGATTTAAGGTGAAATATAGGATATTTTGCTAGAAATTAAGTGAAGATAAATTCTTCAAAGCTATTTATTCTCTTATTGCTAGTCTTGTTTTTATAATTTTTGATAGTTTGTTGTATGCTGATATGTACTACTTTATATGAATACTACTGATACTAATACTAATATCTTTATCCATGGTTGGATCATTATTTAGGACTATTATATACCATTTTATCTTATATTATGTTAAGATAAACTGGGTTTTCTCATTTTTTTTGACTGATTAATCTATTCATGCCTAATTTGTATTGACTTTTTGCCTCATTGTAAGTTCATTTACCATATTCACTCTATTTATTTGATTAATTTTAAGTTAGTTTTGACAAATTCAAGTGAATTGTTTAGTCAATTTCTAACTGTTCAAGTTTCAATGACCACTATGGTTCTTTTTTTTTTTTCTAGGTTTGTAATTATTATCTTATAACAAGTTAGGGTTCGAACCATGGGTCTTTGTGGAATCTCCGGCAAATGACTTGACTTAGGAGTTCAATAAGCCAACTTCTCCCCGGGTCACGAAGATCTAGAAACTATTTCGCTGGAGAAGACAATTACTATGATCTGTGGGTCTTCTATGAATTCAACGAACCAGAGGAGCAAAGCGACATTACCTCTGATACGGAAGCCGGAACCGAATATGCCATCACATTCTCCTTTCTCTGGCTAGACTTAAGACCAAGGCAAGATCCATGAAAGTAGAAAG
>JAOVVI020013810.1:0-11720 GCA_028571085.2 Nepenthes alata | reverse complement strand
CCTCGAATCTCGGATCGCCGCTGTGCCGTAGTAGCCTTACCCCCTGCAGCATGCATATGGACTAATGTAAGCCTTGGTTTATGATTCCATAATATACTGATACACAATATACATAGATATTATTTTGGGTTTCCATAAATCGTAAAATCCTCCAAAATCACAAATACCAGTAAAAATTTACCGAATAATCGGTAATATATATATACATGTAAACAACAAACAAGAGGGGGTGCACGAAAATCACGTGCATGTAACAAAATCTCCAAAATATACACAAATATTGACGGACTCAAGAATAGACTAAGAATTTGACTTACGGATACTTTCCTAAACTTTATACTCAGCAGATCTAAAGAATGAATACTCTGAGATGCTTGATTGCCACTTTCTCTCTCTTCCTTCTTCTCTTCTCTCTCTTCTCTCGGCTTCTATGTGAATACTAGTCAAAACCCTAACCGCTTGCCTTTTATACACCCAACTTGTGCTTGATTGGCGCTTTGAGCGTGGCTCAAGCTAGGCCCCAAACACGGCTAAATCTAGAAATCGCGCCTCCCGCTCATCTTCAACGGGCCTCAAGCACACACATACGCAAATCTATGCCTCCCGTTCGCCTTCAGTGTGCCCTAAGTGCAAACTCAACACATGGCATTTTTGAAAACATGCCTTTATCATTCTTGTAGCACGCTTCGGGCGTAGACCTAATGCATGGCTTCTGAAAAATGCGCCTCCCTTGCCTATAGCGCACCTCTAGTGCATAAATATGAATTCAAGTCCTTCAAATTTTTACAAAATACCATTAATTCAATACATCTAATAATCACAAAATACTAAATACATTCAAAATATATCAAATGGGGATCCGAATATTACAATCCTAACACATATATAAAAATTTCAATCAAAATTTATGTACCTTAATCCTCGAACAGATAAGGATGTTTGCCCGTACTTCGCTCTGTGTTCCCAAGTCCCTTATTCAATTGCGTAGTTCTTTCAAAGCACTTTAACCTATGGTATTACTTTATTTCTCAACACCTGATCTTTTCGGTCCAAAATCTAAATATATGTGATAAATTCTCGTCAATTTCAAACAATTTAAACTCAATTACATATGACGGATCATATATATATTTCCTTAGCATAGACGCATAGAAAACATCCTCACATTTTGCCAAATTTGGAGGTAGAGCGAATCTGTAGGCTATCTCTCTGACTCGCTCTAGTACTTGAAATGAACTAATGAATCTCGGCTTCAACTTGCCTTACTCCGAATTGGAAGATTCCTTTTATTGGAGATACCTTTAAAAATACATGGTCGTCCACTTCAAATATCAAATTAGACTTTCTCTTATCCGCATAACTCTTTTGGCAATTCTGAATAACTATCAGCTGATCACAAATGATCTTAATCTTTTCTGACGTATCTTGAATAATATCAGGATCCAAAAGTCTACGATAGCCAATCTCTTCCCAATTAATAGGAGACTTGCATCTCCGTCCATATAAAACTTAAAAATGGGCCATCCTGATATTCGACTGATAGTTATAATTATTAGCAAACTCATCAGATGATAAATAATGATCCTAATTTTTTTATTTTTAAAACCGCTGCCCTCAATATATTCTTTAAAATTTGGATGATCCTCTCTCACTAACCGTCAGTCTACGAGTGAAAGGTTGTACTAAATTTCAACCTAGCCCCCAACTTCTTAATCATCAAATGAGCTACCAACCTATAAGGCTTACAACTCAAGGTATCAGTGACCACATTAGCTTTCCCTAATTAACATTGAATATCACAATTATAATCTTTTAACAACTCTATCCATCTTCATTGTCGCATATTTAGCACTTTTTGAGAAAACAAACATTTCAAACTCTTATAATTGGAATAAAACTTAAACTTTTTTCCACACAAATAATGCTTCCAAGTTTTCAAAGCAAATATCATGACTGTCAATTCCAAATTATAAGTGCGATAATTCTACTCGTGCACTTTTAACCGCCTACCTTGATCCATAAGCAACGATCCAACATCGTTGCATCAAAATACAACCCAAACCTTTCGTTAAAGTATCACAGTATACAACAAATCTTCACGAACCATCGGTGTCGAAATCAACCTCTGTTTCAATTCCTGAAAACTACTTTCGTAATCATTGCTTTAGATAAACACCACTTGCTTCTATGTCAACTGGGTCAAAGACGTTGCAATTCTTGAGAAATTTTTAACAGTAATATCTGGTCAAACCCAAGAAACTCTACACCTTGGTTATATTCGACGACCTCTCTGAATTAATCATTGCTTCTACCTTACTTAAATCCACAGATATGCTACATTTAGAAATAATATGGCGCAAGAAAAAAATTTTCTCTAATCAAAATTCACACTTTTTTTAAATTTTCCAAACAATCGGCTCTCCCTTAACGTCTGGAACGCAATCTTCAAATTAGTTTCGTGATCCGCAAAATTTCTCAATAAATCAAGATATCGTCAATGAAAACCACCACAAATTGGTCCAAGTACAGTCGGAAGGCCGAATTCATTAAATCCATAAATGATGCCGCGCATTTGACAATCAAAAGGCATCACTAGAAACTCGTAATGACCGTGCCTTGTCCTAAGACTGTCTTGGGCACATCCTCTCGCTTAACCCTGAACTGATTATACCCCGATCTTAGATCAATGTAAGAGAATACATGAGCTCCTTGTAACTAATCAAATAAATCGTCTATTCTTGGGATGAGATATTTGTTCTTAATTGTAATCTCATTCAACTCCCTATAATTCACACACAGCCTCATAGACCCATTTTTCTTTTTCACAAACATCGGAGTGCCCTATGGTGACACCCTCGGCAAAATAAAATTCTTCTCCATTAATTCGTGCAGTTGCTACTTGAACTCGTTAACCACATGAAGACAATGACCACTACATGACTCCCAAAAGTGGTCACACACGCTAGATAAGTTTGACATCTTTCTCGCATCAAATGGCTCATATGAAAAGCTAAAATCAACCCTATCGCCTCCTTCCCAATCCTACATTGAAATTCAGAAGACTCAAACCCCGAAACACAAAATAATATAGATTTATAGAAACAATCTACCATAGTGTGATAACACGCCAACTAATCCATTCCTAATATAACATCGAAATTTGACAAATTTAGTAAAATTAAATCCGCAGACAATTTATTATCATAAACCTAAATCAAACATTGGGGATAAATAATCTCAATCAACAGCGATTTACCTACAAGGGTTGATATCATCAAAGTACTCCACAAAAATTGAGGCGGCATACATAAATTACACATAAATTTAGGAGCCACAAAAGAATGTATAACCCTAGGGTTAATTAATATATATGTCATGGAATTAAAAATTTACAAGGTACCTTACACAATAGACGGATTCTCCCTAGCATCACGGGCCGATGCTGCAAAACCTCTCCCAAAGCTGCTGGCCTTCCTTTTGGATTCTCCTTCCTTTGAGACTAAGGGCATCCTTTTCACAATGGCCTTCCTGTCTACGCTAGAAGTAGGCCCCAATTTTCCAATGACAGACTCACTCGACATGGTTCTTTCTACATTGCTCACAAGCCGACTTCGTAAAACAAAACTTCGGGGGAGAAGATATCACTCCCAATGCCTATCCTTTATCCTTTCCTTTAAATTTCATGTGCGAGCCTCCACCCTGAGAACTTTGGCTCTTATACTGCAATCTCTTCTCAAAATACGTCTCCCTAAGCTGCTCCTATTCAATCAACAGGGCTCGGTCCAATACTTCACTCTATGTCCTCAACCGAAAGAGCACCAACTTCTTCCTAATCTAATCATTTAATCCCAATAGAAACGTCCGAGCCTTTAAGGCCTCATCCCCCATAACATGTGGAGTAAATCGGGACAGCTCCGTAAATTGTGCATCATACTCAACCATTGACTTGTTTCCTTACCTCAATTGATTTAACTCATCCGCCTTAATATCTTGAATGTTAGATAGGAAGAATTTATTCAAGAACGCCTCATGAAATACATCCTAGGAGATCTCTTTATTTCCTTTCCCCTAAGTGTGGCGCTGAGCCACCTACCACCTGCTAGCCCCCACCTGCTAGCAAATTTGACATTGTCTTTCTCAGGGTAACCAATCACTTCAAAAGTCCTTTCCAATTTATACAACCAATTTTTTGCCTTTACAAGATCAAACTCTTCCCAAAATTCCATGACATGCTCACTTTTAAATCTATCAAACGACATCCTACCTTAGCCTTACTCGTCTATCCTTCTCATAGCTTCTTGAGCCACATGACCTTAATGAGCCATTATCCTCATGGCCTCTAAGTCACTATCTTGTTGTTGAATCATCCGGTCCATAATGTCGCTCATACAACCTATCATTGCAATATAATCATCTTCACGACTTAAAACCGATCTTCTTCCCCTAGCAGCTTCCCGAGTCCTGCTAATACTATCATATTTCTAACTAGAAACCAACGTTCTACCCCTAGTAGGCCTATTATCTGCCATATCATACACTCACCAAAGACAAGATTTAACCAACAACTTATCTAAAATTGACCCAAATGACACAATAAAATTCAAAACGACTCCCCTTTTTTAACATTTTACTGATACCATCGCTATCACATCCTCAATACAAAATACACAGGTCAATAATTAAAATCCACGATATAGAAATCTAATAAATATATAAGACAATAAAATTCAACCCGGGCATGACATTCTATAGATACAAAAGACTGAACTCAAAATAAATCGTACAAGAACTTATCAAATATAAATCTGGATAATATAAAATATGATCTGCTATCCATAAGTTTTAAAAAAATAAACCCCAACAAAATAACAATTGATCTACATAATAAAAATATCCTATATTTTTCAAATACAAAATCCATGGTCCACGACAGACCAACCACAAAACCAAATGTACCCTTGAGATCAAAAACCTAACAAGTATAAACAATCATACTCACCAGGAGAAACAATGCCGCATCAGATCGAATTCGAACTCCTATAATTGTATTTAAACTATTAGTTTGAATGGACAAAATATAAAAATGAGAGTTTAAAACTCAACAATTATCATCACATATAAAATAATACATATAAATCAGAGAAAATGGATAACACATTACAACCGTGTAAAACAAAATATAAGGTCCGTAAAATATCTAAAAAATGAGGAATAGTCTCATATTAAATCGTCATCCGTATCAAATCATCCATTTGGGATATAATCATAATAAATTATGATCCAGTAAAATCTCATAGATTATATCATATTGTATCATAGTATATTGTGATCCAAGGTTACAATGTATAAGCCGTAGTCATCACCACATCCGCGTGGAATATATACCAATATCCGAATCCAAATCTCATATTCCTATATGCAAAAAATAAAGAATATCGAAACCAAACTATATAATCAAAACATGTTCTTGACTTTATACATAACCATGTACGGGGCATTCTTATCACCCTATCAGTGGGCCTATCTACACATCTCAATCACAGTTTAATACAAATCTATGAATAAATACAAAGTATGCATGAAATCAGAGAACTAATGATTATTAGAATAATTTGAGGAAGTGTTATACTCGTCCAATAATTTTAGCTATATCGGCTGCGTTTTAAACCACCAACTCAAGGCCTGGTTGCGTTTTAGGCTAGCAGCTCAAGGCCATTTATGTACCTTATCTCTCAAAGACTAGAAACGTATTCACTATATTTTGTCACGCGTTACTTTGGGTATAACTTTAAATTTAGTTATATATTATGAAGCTTGAATATATTAATTTTTTATTAATTTTTAGGATGATTCTCATTAAAATACACAGTGGGGTAGATCAATTGCAATGCGTCTCAACCTTCCTTCCAGTGAAAATGAAACAATATATCACATATATCCCTGTCGGGATTAAACTTCCCCATCAGGAACGGTACCAAAAGCCATATATATTGGATCACATATATCGACCCCTCGGGTCTCGAACTACTGTGGTCCCGTAGTAACCATGCACTCGACTGCATGCATATGGACTAATGTAAGGCTTGATTTATAATTTCGTAATATATTAATACACAATATGTCACGTCCTAGGCACACAATATTGAGGTCAAGTAAAATCCACGATAAAAAAATAAATTTTAATATATCATCAACAACCACAATACCCAACCTGAGAGTGATGATCCAAATATAAACGGATCCAAATACTAAATAACCTATATAGGATCTCAACGGATATAAATATAAATAATATAAAATATGATCTTTAATCATAAGTCAAAAAGGAAAAATCCAACAAAACAACTGCTTATGTATATAACACAAATATCATATAATTCTCATTACAGAGACGATGGCCCACAACCATCCAAACATAATAACAAAAATTACACCCTCGAGATCAGAAGCCTACTATACATAAATATCCAACTCACCAGGAGAATAATGTCACGTTCAATCAAATTTAAATTCCTACAAATCGTATCCAAGCTACTAGTTTGAAGAAAAAAAATGAGAACGTGAGTGTAGAACTCAACAACTATTATCATATAAAATAGTATATATAAATCAGACAGAAAGAGATGCTATATATAAAACAAACCACAATATCCGTCAAAATCACTAAAAATTGAGGAGATGTCTCGTACTAAATTATCATTTATATCAAACAGTCCCTTCAAGATATAATCATAACAAATAACAATTCGATCAAATCTCATATACGATATCATATTATACGATTTGATTTCACATCATATAATAGCAACCGTCATCACATCCACGTGAGACATATACCATCGTCCGAATTCAAATCATAATATCATACACTGAAATCAAAGGAACACTGGAACCAAATCATATAATCAAGATGTGTTCTGGGTTTCACACATATTTATATGTACGACACATTCCTATTACCAATCTGTGGTCTAATTCACGCATCTCAAATTATAGTCCACGCAAATACTTGTAGAAATATAAAGTATGCACAAAATTAAAAAAATCAAAGATTATTAGACCAACTTAAGGAAGGGTTACCCTCGTTCGGTAACCATGGTTATATCAGCTGCGATTTAAGCCAATAGTTCAAGACCCGATTACGATTTAAGTTAACAGGTCAAGGCTATGCATGTACTTTGTCTCTCATAGACTAGGAACTTGCTCACTATATTTTACCACCTGCAGTTTTGGGTGTAACATTAAATTTAGTTATATATATTAGGACGTTTGAATATATTAATTTTTATTAATTTATTATGATGGTTTTCATTTAAATGTACAGTAGAGTAAGTCAACAACAATATGCCTCAACCTTCCAACTGGCGGAAAGGGGTCACATATCACATACGTTCCCATCGGGACTAAGGCTCTCCATTGAGAGCAGTACCACAAAATCTTATGATCACTAGGGTCTCGGACTGTCATGGTCCCATAGTGGCGTCGGGCCCAGCAGCATTCATGTGGACTGATACAATGTCTGATTCATTATTTCACAACATACGGATACACAAATATACATATATATCGTCCGAATTTTTCACAAATCACAAAATCCTCCAAAATTATAAATGCCTATAAAAAACAATCGCACAATCAGTAAAACATACATGCATGTTAGTAATAAATAGATGGGTATACAAAAATCACATGCATGTAAATAAAATCTCTAAAATATATACAAATATTAGTGGACACTAAAATTTACCAAGAATTTTGACTTATGGATACTTGTCTCAACTTTATACTTCACGACTCTTATGAATGGAAGCTCTAAGATGTTAGGTTGGCAAGTTTCTCTCTCCTCCTCTTCCTTCTCTTCCACTCTCGTCTCTCGGCTTCATGCAAAAAATGACCGAAACCCTAAACTGCGCGCCTTATATACCCAGACCCGTGCTCGAGTGCAGCATAACTGCAATTGGTGCTCGAGCAGGCCTTGAGCGCCCCTCAACTCTCACAAATCAAAAATTGGCGCTCAAGCCAACCTCAAACGCTCCGTAGGCACCCACATATTGGAATCTACACCTCACCCTCGCTTGAAGCGTGCCTTGAGCACATAAAATTGACTCCGAATCCTTCAAATTTTCTACAAAATACCATTAAGTTGATATATCCAATGAATCCCAAAATTAACAAATATATTCAAAATATATCAAATGGGAAATCCAGGTATTACACAATATACATATATGTTGTTTCGGGTTTTCATAAATCACAAAACTCTTCAAAATCATAAATAACAATAAAAATTTACCAAATAATTAGTAAAATGTACATACTTGTAAATAATAAACAAGAAGGGGTGCACGAAAATCACATTTACATAACAAAATCTCTAAAATATACACAAATATTGACAGATACGAAAATACACCAACGATTTGACATACGAGTACTTGTATCAACATTATACTCAATAGATATGTCAAAAGGATACTCTGAAATGATCAATCGCCACTATCTCTCTTCCTTCTTCTCTCCTCTCTCTTCTCCTAGCTTCTGTGTGAAATCTGTCTAAAATCCTAACTGCGTGCCTTTTATACACCAAATTTGCACTCGAGTGGTGCCTTGAGTGCGACCTCAAACACAACCTAATTTAAAAATTGTGCCTCCGGCTTGCCATCAGAACGCCTTGAGTGCACACATGTAAAAATCCACACCTCCCACTTGCCTTCAGTGCACCTTGAGCATAGACCCAACGCATGGCATTCTAGAAAACGTGGCTCCATTGCACTTGCAGCGCGCCTTGAATGCAGACCCAACGCATGGCTTCTGAAAAATGCATATCCCTCACACTTCCAGCACACCTCGACTGCAAAAATACGGATCCAAATTTTTTAAATTTTTATAAAATACCATAAATGCAATACATTTAATAATCTTAAAACACTATATATATATGATGAGACTCCTAAGATTGGGTTGGCCCAAGATCCAAGCCCACTAGCCAAGGGGAGGCCCAGCAAAAGATGGCCCATGACGCAACCCCACCAAAAGCGACCGACCTAGGAGGGCCGGCCTGAGCCCAATTCGGCGCCTAAAGTAGGCAACAGAAGCCCACCCCACGATGATATTTCCTGCGCAACTGCCAGGAAGCATGTATAGCTCAGCAGGGTACCTTTCCAAAGTTTTATCGATCTCACTAGATATTGCCAAAGTATATCCTAGATTTTCCCACCTTCTGGAGTGGCAACCGAAGCCAACAAGATCCTATACGGGATCATTCACTGCCCTAGATGGCAAGAAGGATATGGTAAATCACTACTCGAAGGATATGATCACACTATGATTTTCTCGATCCCCTCAAAAAAGAAAACGATCCCCACAGACAAACAGCAGTTACTATAAGCGACACCCTCAATCATCACGACAATTCAGCACTCCCAGCTGTCGATAACTGTCCCCACCAGCTATAAATACCCCTTCACTACAGTAAAAAAAAGGGGAGCTGAGAATTCAAAGAGAGGGAGAGCCCAAAGAAGGTACAATCAGACAAGGCTTCATGTCGCCTAAAAAATCACCTTAAGCGGGAGAGAAAATGGGGAGAAATCTAGCCATCATGGGCCAGATGGGGAGAAGCCCCAACAAAGTGACAGTTCAGTATTGCTTGCACTCCAGCTTCATCTCCTACAGCCAACAAATCCTTGGCGCAATCTCCGGTGAAATCTTCCACCGACGTTGGGGTTCCAGCTCTGCCGCTGCCTGCTTTGACACCATCGGCTTCTATGCTGGTGCCGTAAAGCTCACCACTGTCATAAGAGCTAGTCAGTGCTCCATAGTCACGTGTCCTAAAGACTGCACCAGCTAGCTTTCCTCTTTCAGGAGAGGGGCCTGCCCACCCTAGGGAGGAGTTCCCTCCTCCTAGAAGGGGACCTTCTTTACCTTAAAGGAGAGGGCAGACCTGCCCTCCTCAGGAAGGAGTGCCTCCTCCATCCCACATCCCACATCCCACATCAACGATTTGGACAGCCCTTCTTTACAAGCACATCCCGCATAAATCGTCACTCTATCGGACGCACCTTTAAGTCGCCCCTCAGTAGGTGCACCTCAAGCTGCCCCTCAGTCGATTGCATCCAAATGCTCAGTCTCCCACTCTATCAATTTATGCATTCATCGTATCCTTCTAGTATCATTCTATTTTTTGGAAAAGATTTTTGACTTGAGCGTTGAAGGATATACGATGTGACTAATTTTTACTGTCATCTAATCTCTTTTTTTTAGTTATACTGTGCAGGATCTAGGTTCGGAGCTACCGTCCCAGACCTACTTTAGTTCGACCCGATGAGGAAGATCAAGTAGATTTCTGACCCCAATAATAATCCGGATCTATGGATGTATCAATATCAAATAGAGATTTGGCTATTATATTCGGATAAAGAGAAAATGGAGCCAGAGGCTCTAAACAAGAATAGGAAGCCTTGGAATCGCGGCCATGGACACCATTGTTCCCGGAAGAACCTAAGGGAAGCAAGGGTGGGCTTTTAACCGAGAGTAAGTAGGATGAAAATAGTATCACAAACAGTATATCCACACTCAAAATATCAACCCTGTTCGGCCTGCTAACATTTACAGACCCGTGGTCTTGGTCCACGCCATTAGGGAGGAAGGCTTTAATAATCAATTAGTCTGAGCCATCGCTACAATAAGAGTCCCCTTGAGTTGGATTTTTTATTAGATCTGGTCTTTCCCACCAAAAAATAGCTAGATAATAATCAACCAAATTATCTTCACTTCTTTCAACTCTGCCTTGCTTGTCTTTGTTGTGTCCCAAACCCCTTGCTTGAATTCAAGGAGATGAACTAATAATACACGATAAGATAATAATAATCACAAATAATAAAATATGTAACATTTTATGTAGAAAATCTCCTTTTAAAATAAGAAAAAAATCACAAGACAATAAGTTCAATGAAAATCTACTAAGTGGAATGCTCGATTAAAATTTTTTTAATAAATATAAGGATACAATACTTTATAATAAATGAGTCTGAGTAATAAAGAGTATCAAACAAAATAGAATTATAACAGGTAAAATATCATTCACAATTATAAGAACGATATACTTAAAGTTGATGAAAAACGAAACACAATTTAAAATTTAAACGGATGAGCAAATCTTTCATTTTTTCCTTTTTGTCTATCTTTTTTTACTTTTCTCACTGTTCTGACACTCTATCTTTCACAAATCGTAAAGGATTAACCCTAAAATTTTGTCGGAATAAATTTATATTAGGAATAGTGCTCAAGTTCCTATTAGGTGTGCATCAGTCGTGAGTCCATTATGCGATCAGTGCATGGCCAATCTTGAGTGTATATCAGGTGCCTAGCAATCTAGACAAATTTTACTCATGAGCCCCTTGGGTGTTCCTCAAGCGCCCCCAATAATTTGTGCATGTGCACCTCGCAGATGGCCCTACTCTGGATTGTTGGTGCACATGTGTGAATCTAGCGCTTATCGTGCACCATTAAACAGCTTCCTCCGCTCAGGCTAATACACATGCGTTATTGTGTGAACTACCAAATGATCTATCAAATGGGTATGTGACTCATAAAAGAGCGACCCACAATCCAACAGTCTTAACTCGTAAAAGGTGAGAAATGTTCTGTCGACGCTGTCTACGACTAGGAGACATGTGACAACGTCGCCATTTTTCGGCCAAAACTCAAGGCTCTTGCTATTT
>JAOVVI020013808.1:525-11720 GCA_028571085.2 Nepenthes alata | reverse complement strand
AATCTTTCCATCAGAAGTTGGCCAGAATAACCAATAATAAATCTAAATATAGCGACCATAACTCGACACATGCATGTGAAAATATACAACCTATTCAAAGTTTTCATGTTGAAATATTCTCTACATTGATAAGCATAGATATTCCCGCTCTCCAACATCCAAAAGATAGAATTAGAATAGTCGAGATTAGTATCATAATCAGGTCACGTCTAATGGAAAAACCACACGGCCACCCGGATACATGCAAACCATCGCCAACTGGCTCTTCAAATAATAGAGTAAACTTTTGTATTTGATGAGAGGCCAAACCTCAAGACAATTCTGCAAGAAAAAGTAGCAGTAAGGGTTTCCATGTTTGCCATTCGTCCCACTAAAGAAAAATTACTATTCAAATATATACTAACTATACTTATTGGCCATAAGATGGTTGAAATTTATATAGAATATCCTATAGATTATATTGGATTCAAAACCATATGAAAGAAAGAAATAAATAAATAAATAAGAAAGAGATTATGTAAGCAGTGATTACAATATTCATTAAATGATATTTTTTTATTAATTTTCGTCAAAAATTTTAAAAAATAGCCTTGAAATGAGTACGTAAAATGTGGCCCCAATAATAGTAAATTGAAGTTACTTATCCCCTTAAAAAATTAATATATTGGAAAGTATGTTTAAAATTGTTGGGGTCCCTCCAAAATCAGATACGTTTTCCCATATGAGCATGGCTGTACATGATGGGGGGCAACAAGAGAGATTGAATATTTCATCTGAAAAAGCATGACTTGTGCTAACGTGATACAAATAAATTTCGACTCTGATAAAGAACGCGGAAGCAGTAAACAATAAATATCTAATACACGTAAATAATATTTAGATCTAGATGCCAATGGTACTAATCAATCATGCATATGTATAAAAGAGCCAATCAGTAATATAAAGACACGATTTTTGATAACGAAGGGGAAAACTCGATACCCACGGTAATCGAGAAAAAATTCTCCGGGCTTCAACGGCCAGGGAAGCAATGCACTATCAAAATCAACTTACAACCCGGGTGGTAACGATGCTCTAACCTAGCCGACTTACTCCCGACTTGTGATCAATACCAAGGAACTCCTTGGATTTGCCCGCGGTAACGGAACCGAACACCTTTCGGTCTTCACGTCAATCTTCCCTCGAACCACTTGAATTGCCAAACAACGATCGGGTCTCCTTCTTCACGAACCAACGTCTCCAACGAAAGTAGAAGGCAGTGTTTCAAAGGTTAATGTAAGGTGGTGAGAAAACTTATTTGAACATGAAGATCAATCTTGTAACTTTAGGTTTTCTCAAGAGAAGCAATATCAATGGAGCATAGAAAGCTTTCTTCTCAAAAAGAGGCATGAAAATAAACACACTAGAGTCCTTTTTGACTTCTCAGATTCATTAGGGTTTTTAAATTATAAGCCGGGTATTTATAGAGGACTCAAGGTTTGCGTTTAAAAACATGCCCATTGCCACGTCGTTTGAGTGCAACTCGAGCACGCGGCGGGCGCACAGAGGGTTTCCAGAGAAACCCTGTGTGCACTCGAGATCAGGGCGGTGCCCAGTGAGCGTGGTCTATTCTTGAAAATGGGCTCGAGCGTGGGGGAGGCGCACAGCGAGCAGGATCCATTCTGGAATATGGGCTCGAGCGCGGGGAAGGCGCACAGCGAGCGTGGTCCATTCTATTTTTTAGGGTCGAGCGGTTTGCGAGCACACGGTGGGCGCAGAGACTTTGGATGGGCTTGAGCGACTGGAGGGCGGACCAGACCGAATATACTAATACATAGGGTCATGAAAATTACCAATTTGAAACATGACTCTAACAGATTAGACACTGATAAAGATACTTTGGAGCCTACAAAAAGTAGAATTTAACTAATGGACTAAGAAGTAGGCATAGATGGTAATGCCTTTAAGAAAGATTTGGATTATGTCATCCTGCATCAATAAATAATCACCCACAAGCAAAGTGGGGAGATGTTCGTGAGGTAAAATTGCTCCACCTGTAATAAATATTTTGTGATCAGATTTTTGAAGATTTAGAGATAATTCCTTGGAAGAAATTAAAGGCTAGTGAACCTAAAAGTTAAAGACTGTAATAGGTAGATCTCGGTATGATTTAGGAAGAGTGAATGTTGAGATCAATAGCTGATATCAAAAATTTCCATTTGGGAATATGCGGAATTGTTTGGGTGATAACTCTGAATCTAATAAACTCAAGGATTAAAAGTAGTTGTGCTATGACGGAAATGTGACTTTAGTAGATCACTAGTGAAACAACCTATTTAAGGATTATAATGATAGACTCTGATATTGTTAAGGAAAACTGTAGGATTATGCTTTCCCTCATCGCTTGTGGATTGATGTCCTTGGGTTAAGTGGAAAAAGAAATCCTTGGTTAGAGGTACCCTTCCATGGTTCGAATTTAGCCTTTGGATGTTTTTGTTTAGAAAATTGTTTATTTTGTTTCGGGAGATAGTTTGATCTGATCAATTAAGGATCAGAATGGTTATGTTTTGACTGAAGTCGACTTTAGGAATTGTAAATGGATAGACCTATCTAAGGGTTATGTAGACAAACTTCAGTATTTTAAAGAAGAATAAGAAAGGAAATTATGGGTAGACATATTTGCTTGGGAAAGTAGAATATCACATTCCTAAGTTGGGAAATAGAAGCGTGTCTGAAACGTAGGAGTTATGAAGTTGGAAGTGAAAAATTCTATAGTCTTGATTTTTGGATGATGGAACTAACCCACCCATGGTGATTATAGATGATGTGTTCCGAATCTAGTTGACTCATCGATGTATCGACAAGATCTCGAGGTTACTAAGTATATGGGTATTGAAAATTGGGTGACGAACCTAAAATCACATCGAACTTGTGTTGACTATATGATTGTAATCTCCAGTCCTGTTGCATTGTGGGTGTTATCTTCTCGGTATGGGCATTTTGGGATTAGGGAAATCATGGCTGTTGTGTAGTGTAAATGTTCCAGATGGATTTGGTATTTTAGGAAAATGTCATTTTGATGACATACCAACAAAATGAGAAGAATGTAGAGTACCTTGCCTTGGAAGTCCGATTCTGATTCAAGGCTCATGTTAGGATTTTAATTGAACTTGATAAAAGAATTAAATATTGGGTCGAAATCGTTGTGATGGTAAATGGTAATCGGACGATTTAGAGTTACATGATTGGATCAGAGTGGTACAGTGAAAATGTGGAGAACCTATGTTAAGAGGGAATGCTCGATCTCAAGGTTTTACTTGAAGGAAGTACAACATTTTGCTCGCTTGAGGTTTTGAACCATAGTAGAAAAGTAGTTAATGAATTTAGGTTATCCTCGGATTTGATAGATTTAGGTGAGTATAGAGAGAATCAATTATTAAATGTTTGGATAGTTTGGAGGATTAAGGTATTCTAGGATAACCACCGTAATTTGGAAAAAATCTAGAAACGATAACGAAGTTCCTTAATCTTTGAAATTTAAAGATTATAAATTTTGAGGATGAAATTATGTAAGTGGGGGAGAGTGTGAGATCCCGATCTGGGAATACGGTGATTTTGGAATAATTGTGTAGATGAAAATCATGTTTAGGTTTAAATATAGTGAAAATTTTGATACCGAAGCAAAATGAGGCGAAATAGGCAAAAACTTAAAGTGCGCTCGATGTGAGCTCAAGCGATACTCGAGCCCCATTTTATGAATGTGGCCGTCGGATGGCCGCTTGAAGCAAGACGGTAGCACGGCAGCCTACAAGGCTGGTGCTCGAGTGCTAACCGAGGTGCCAGTTTGCGAGAGGAGCCGCTCGAGGACCGCTTGAGGGCCGCTCAAGCGCTCGCCCTCGGGTAAGCCATGTGACCAACTTTTCCTTGTTTTAAAAGAGGATTTGAGGGGAGAGAGTAGCAGCAGCTCGACAGAACCGAAGGAGGAGAGGAAGGAAAAAGAGAGGAAAGGGAAAAAGGGGAGGAAAATCTTCCGTCCAACTCCGATCAGAGAAAGGATAACTGTAAACCAAGCTCAGGTAAGTACACTCCGAATGTTATTTACTGTTTTTATAGTGTTTTAATACCTCTGCTACTATATTTATGCTCTAAAAGCATGTTTCTCCATGCTTTGCATAAATAAAGCCTATTTCTGTAAATTGGTCGGATATATTTTATGTTTACTCTATATACTGTAATATCTGGCTTTGATTTCATGTAAATGCATGTGTTTGGTATCCGTTTTATGTCCGAAATATTTATCGAAACCCTAGATACGAAAATTGAGGACTTAATGTTTAAAATCCATAATGTCTGATATGTAAAAGTTAATTTGTAAAAGAGTACCGTTAATGTTATGATTTATAAACTAAGAAATTTACACTTAATCACACTGTTATGTTTCCGTAGATTTCTGGAGTATTTTGAAGGATTAATGGTGAAATCCTTACTAATTTCTGAAGCTTGATGAGTTATAAGCTAAGAAAACAAGAGGAAAACTGTTTTTGATTCTATTAACTAGGACCCAGGATTGATATATAGTCATGTGAGGTTCTCCAGCATGCCTTAGGACCTTACAGTGGTAATTGGGGATAACTCCGTCCATGGAGTTATACGTGGTCTACCCTTCTTCTAGGCGTTTATCATGGAGACTAATAATCCTCCGTTGGATTTGACTTGTGTGCCCTAAAACACAATCGGTTGCTATATCGTCGCTGATACTGGCCTTTGATTGTGTTGTGGAAACACAATCTATTCCCGATTATTCGTCTCCTCGACTAGTAGGGTACGCTAGTTGGGTCCCTAAGATATTTAACTAGAGTTTTCTGACGAAAGCAAGTGAGATTTGAAACTGTTTTATGAAACCGTTGCTTGTATAAATAGAATTATGCTTTACTCCTGTTTCCACGAACTGCTTCTGTTCTTCTGACTTGACATTAACGTGGTTTTCTTCCCTAGCGTGATTTATGCTTCCCGAGGCCTGTTTATATGGAAATTATGCTTTTCTCATGATTATTGTATGTGTTTCTGCTTATCTGCACATATGTTCTGCATGAAAGCATAAATTTTGATTTCTGAAACTTGTTCACATTGAATCCTTCTTTTCACATACTTTTGTATATGTTCCTATTCTTTGACAGTTTCTAGAACCTTCTGTATCTATATTCTACATGAGATCATTATATTATGTATATTTTAATACCTTGCTAGATTTTGACTCATTGTTTTATTGATTTTCCCCCCAAAAGATAAGGATATAGAGAATATATTGTATGATCAGGCCAAACTAGAGCTAGCAAGGAAGGTTCTGGAGCCTTGGTGAAGCCTCGAAGTAATCCTAAAGATTTGGGAATTCTAGCATTTTGCATGTAAATGTCTAAATGGTGGACAAAATTTTGTAATGATGATTATTACATGTTCTTCATTCTGTTGGATTAGTATCTATGCTTCCGTAGTTTTAAATATCTACTTCCACTATATGTTTTCTGGTTTCTGTATAGGTCGTAGATGGCATCACTTATCTAAATTCTAGAATAGTGTAGGGTTGTTAAATTAATGCCATGGATGGCACTTGTGGTATTGTGTACATGTGTTGGAGGATGTGAATTAAGATATTTTGATAGTTGCATGCTTGTACTGGTCTTGTGATTGTGTTGTGGTCATGAGTTTGAGGTTTGGATATCGAGTGTGATCTGTATAGGGTATTCATTACATGATGTATTTTTGTTTCTGTCCAATTTTAAATAGAACTCTGCTGAAGTTTCTGCAGAATTACTGATCTAAACTTATGAATTCTATTCTAAATTTGTCTGATGGAGGGTCCTATAGGGTTTAGGATCCTTTCCGTCACATGTTCTGCATCAAAACACATCCAAGACTAACCTTGGAAGCATCACAATACACCTAAAAGCCACCAGAACCGTCGGGAATAGTCAGAATCGATGTCAAAGTCAACCGATCCTTTAACTCTTGAAAGCTTCGATCACACTCTTCCATCCATTCAAATCTCCCTTCTTCATCAATTGGGTAAGCAGCAATGCAATATGAGAGAAATTCTCCAAGAATCGGCGGTAATATCCAGCCATACCCAAGAAACTAAGAACCTCCATCACCGTCATCGATTAACTCCAATTGATCACAGCTTTAATCTTCTGTGGGTTTACTGACATATCTCCATTAGAAATGATGTGGCCAAAAAGTACAACTTTCTCAAGCTAAAACTCGCACTTCTTCAACTTCGCAAATAATTTATGCTCCCTAAAGATTTGGAGCACGGTCCTCAAATGCTTCTCGTGCTCAACACAACTCTTTCAATAAATCAGAATGGCATCAATAAAAACCTCCTTCGTCCTACCTTCGTCCATTAGAATAGCTCTCGCTTCTCTCTTCCCCGATTTTCAAATTCTTTCGTCCTGCCCTGTCCCACCGTTCCACCTTCCTGCCGGTGCCCATGGTGCTGGTCCTCCACCACTCCTCCCTTTCTCCCCCAAAAGCTTCTTCCACCTCTCCCAAATCCCTCCTAAATGCTGACCAAATCCCTCCCTCCTCTCGTCCCTCTTCACCTCCTCTGCGTCAACCCACGCCATTTTCACTTGCTCCAGGACGCTTGGGTTTTTCCTCATCGGCTCCCTCTTCCCCTCACAGCCCACGCCATTCTCACATGCTCCATTCACAGCCCACACTCCTCTCAGATTCTGATTTCCTCTCCATTTTAGCTTCTCGGTCCCTTGTTCCAAAGCCCTTGCTTTCCTCTGCCTCTGCCTCCCCCGCTGTCTCCACCTTGGGGGATTTATATGAATCACCCACGCCTCCGTCTTTCCAGTCTGATTTTGTAAGATCTAGTTTTCAGGTCGAGCTTCCCGATTCTGTTGAGAAGGGTGGTGTATCTCAGGGTAAATTGGATGTTTTGATTTAGTTTCCTGGGCTTCTGTATTCCGAGGTTTTAGGGAGTGGACTTGCCAGTCCTGTCCAATCTCCTGAAGGTTCTCTCCCTTGTAATCCGAGTTCCTGGTTGCAGGTGGATCGGAGGCTGGTGCTCCGCCTTCGGCCAGTTCTTCATCCCCTCGCCAGAGCCTTCTTTGTCCTTCGAGTGGTTTGCTGGAGGTGCCTAATGCATCCGTCAATACCCTAGCTCCTAGTGGTGATGTAAAATATTGCCCGGGCTCTCAACATGCTGCTCCGGTGATCCCCAGCAGTTCCCCTGCTGCCGTCATTCCTCTTGGAGTTGCCGCTTTCAACCATGGAGTTTCGTGGTCCTCCGTGGTTCAACAAAACACTCCAGGTGGTATGTCCTCCCTTAAATTTTTACCCCTTAATGTGTCATATGTAGGGAACACTATCCTGTCTCCTCCTTCCGATGTTATTCTTCATGGTGAGAACCTGTGGGGTGCTACCCTATTTGGATACTTTGCAGTAACCCTCCTCCATTTTAATGCTATTTACAGCATTACCAGAAAAATCTGGGCTCGGTTCGATCTCAATCATGTGGCTAGAAATGAGAATGGATTCTTCTTTTTTTGCTTCTCATCCATAAAAATGCTTCAAAAATGAATGGCCAGTGGCCCTTGGTCTATTGGTGGGCTCCCCATGTTTCTCAAGAAATGGGAGCCTGGAATGGTCCTCTCCAAGGAAGAACACAAATCCGTTCCCACGTGGATCACATTGTCAGGGGTTCCAGTCGAATACTAGACACCCCTGGGATTGAGTTGGATTGCCATTGCCATTGGCAAACCTATTCTTCTTGACCCTATTACTAAAAGATTCAAACGCATGGGTTATGCTCGGGTCTGTGTTGAAATGGAAGTAGGCACTTAGCAACGTGATTCTTTAAAGGTTCGATCAGGTTGCCGAGCTAAGCCGGCTGACAGCCTTTCGTGGAAATTAAAATTGAGTACCAACGGAAACCTCCTCGTCGGAGTCCCCTTCATAAGATAGGGGATAAGGCCCCTTCCCGCAATCCGTCTGGTGATCGTAAGACTGGGGCTATATCCAGTGCATCCCCAGCCTCCTCTCCCCAAAAATCTCAGTCTCTATTAGAGAACCCGAGTGCTCCTGTCTCCCCCATTGGGAAATCGGCTCAGAAGGCTTTGGTTGTAGCCAATTCCTTTAGCATTCTCCAGGAACCCTCCCGGAAGACCATGTGGCGAGTGATGTTTTTATCCCGTCGGATCACCAGATTGAGTCTACCCTGGCTCCTCCTCTCTGTGATTCTGACTTAACTCTCCCCCCAATGACCCAGTCTACCTTGTCCCTGTCTGGTCTCGGTGAGGAGCGGCACCGTGCTGGGATTGAGGTCCATCTCAAGTCCCACCCTGTCTCTGGACCGGATGTGGCTCTTGGACCGGTGGCATGCCATATCCAGTCCCCTACCACCTCCGGTCCTGAGGTTCTCGCTAGCCCAAATGTTCCATTGAGCCCAGGCGTAGCATCTGATGTGTCTGACTCTAACTGTTCTGATCTTAAGCCTAAGAGTAGGGGACCTAAATCCTCTAAGAAACTCGGAAACTCCAAGGGGCCTAAAAAGATGAACCCCCTTTCGCTGGTCTCTCACGACTAACATTGCATGTTGGAACGTGAGGGGACTCAATGGGATTGTAAAATCCCATGAAGTCCGCAACCTCATTAGATTCCACGGTTGCTTTATTGATGGCCTGGTCGAGACTAAAGTTGTGAAGAAAAATGCGGCCTCCATTTCGGCTAGAATTAACCCTCATTGGCTCTGGTCAATGAACTATTCTATCTCCTCTGTTGGGAGAATTTGAGTTGGCTGGCATCCCAATAAGGTGGCTGTTAAAATTCTCTCCAAGGAAGACCAGGTTATCCATACTGAAACGCTTTTCCTTGATGATAATTCCCGCTGCCTCCTGTCATTTGTTTATGGTGCTAACTTGGAAGGTACTTGAAAAACCCTTTTGCATAGCCTAAGGAGGCAATCGGGACTCCCGGGTGACCTCCCTTGGGCAGTCCTGGGCGATTTTAATGCCATTCGCTCGACGACTGAGGCCCTTGGTGGTTACTGGCACTATAAAAGTTCCATCGATCTTAATGAGTGCCTCAGGGACTATGAAGTCGTATTTCCTCCTGCCAGATTATCAGATCACTCCCCATACATCCTACTTCCCATGGATAGGGAAGCTCGAAAACACGGGATGTTTCGATTTAATAACTTTCTCACCAAATCCCCAAATTTTCTTCCTGTGGTCAAGGAAGCTTGGGAGACCGAGACTGTTGGTACTCCAATGTTTAGGATGGTGTCCTCTCTCAAAAAGGTGAAGGGTGCACTCAAAACTCTTAATGCCCAATGTGGGGATGTTCACGAAGAGGTGTTGCGTACTAGGAAATGCCTTGAGGATGCTCAATCTAAAGCTCTCCCTTCCCTGGGGATCTGCGGTATTCAACGTTCTTATTGGGAATACTATTATAATGCAATGGCTAAGGAGGCGGATTTCCTCCAACAAAAAGCCAAAATTAAATGGCTCAAAGAGGGCGATCATTGCACAAAATTTTTCTTCAAGACTGTTAGTGGGAATTATAATTGGAATAGGATTATCTCCCTCATTGATGAGTCCGAAAATCCTACTAATGGGAACGAGGATCTGAATGAATTGATTGTTGGCCACTTCAAAAATGCCCTGGGATCTGGCCGTTCACACGGGTTGGCGGAGACCAACCAAATTCGCCTTTACAATCTCCATACCGTCCCAGAATCACTAACTGGCCCCCTTGTTAGGCCAGTTAGTGACGAGGAAATCCACAAAGCAATTTTTTCCATTGGGGACGACAGAGCTCACAGTCCTGATGGTTTTTCCTCAAAATTGGTGATTACCGGTCATTCTATTAATGAAGCTATCCATAATTTTTTCAATCATGGAAAGCTCCTTAAACAAATGAATACCAGTCTGATAAGCTTTATCCCTAAGGTTCAGTCCCCACGCTCGGTTTCAGATTACCGTCCGATTTCCTGTTGTAATGTAATTTACAAAGTGATCTCTAAAATTCTTGCAGACAGAATCAAAGAAACTCTTCCATACCTGGTTGACAAATGCCAAACGGCCTTTGTGGCGGGGCATCAAATCAGTGATAATATCCTATTAGCTCAGGTGCTCCTTCACAAGTTTCATCTTGGGCATGGCCCGCCTAGATGTACTATGAAGATTGATCTGATGAAAGCATACGACTCTGTTCAATGGGACTTCATCATTAATATGCTGACCCTCATGAATTTTCCCCCGCAGATGGTCAATTGGATCAGCCAGTGCATAACTACACCGTCGTACTCCCTCAACATCAATGGGGAAGTGGTCGGTTTCTTCAAAGGTGGCAAAGGCCTTTGCCAAGGGGATCCTCTCTCCCCCTACTTATTTGTCCTGGTTATGGAAGTCCTTATCGGCATTATTGAGCGCATGGCGAGGCAGGATAATAATTTTAAATTGCACTGGAAATGCGCCGACACTCAAACTGTTATGCTTGCCTTTGCCGACGACCTCCTTCTCTTCTCCCATGCCGACACCCACTCCACTCAGATCCTCAAGGACTGCCTGGAAGAATTCCATGTTACCTCGGGCCTCTCTGCAAACCCGAATAAGAGTGAAATTTTTATCTCTTCAAAGGACGTTTCCCTTCACCAGGAAATTGCTGGTATCATGGGGTTTAAAGAGGAAAAACTCCCCATTAGATACTTGGGGGTCCCCCTAATAACCACTTGCCTCTCTGTATCTGACTACAAATCTCTCACAGACAGAATCACTAAGAGGATCACTTCCTGGAAAAATAGATGGCTCTCGTTTGGTGGGCGGTTGCAACTCGTCGTCTCCATTCTATCATCCACCCACCTTTACTGGGCCTCTATTTTTATTCTGCCCAAGTCCACTCTTAAAGCAATAGATTGCCTCCTGCGCCGTTTCCTTTGGAATGGCTCTTCTGAAAGTAGAGCTAATGCTAAAGTGGCTTGGGGCGATGTTTGCTACCCTAAGTCCAAAGGGGGTCTGGGCATAAAAAATCTGATGGATCAGAATAAAGCTCTTAACTCCAAGCTTCTTTGGTGTCTCATCTCAAAAGATCCTAATTAAGCCTGGACTTCTTGGATATACAAAAATAGTATCAAAGACTGGTGCATTTGGACCCTTAAAGTCCCAGATTCTGCCCCATGGAGCTGGCGAAAGATTATGAAACTTTACCCC
>JAOVVI020013807.1:0-11721 GCA_028571085.2 Nepenthes alata | reverse complement strand
TGAAAGATTAAAAGAAAAGAAAAATTTTTATGTCCACCTAATTATCCTTTCATAGTTTATTTTAAGGCAAGGATTCTGGATTTGACGACGGCTTTATTGGTAGTAAAAAGTCGGGTCGTCACACTTCCACTCTTACAAGTGTCCGTCTTCTAAACCTCACCAAAGATCTCCAGCTTCCTCGAGATCTAATCAGCTTCCTGGAGATCTAATCAGTTTCCTGAGTGTCATTTTCGGAGGCTTCCACGCTTTCGGAACATTGTTTCCTTTCGCTCTCTGTGAGTAGGAATCGATCGCTCACGTCCTCCACAAGCCAGCACTCCCAATCCTCTTACCTTCCCACGCTTTTAGCAGTTACCTTCCTTATCTTTGGAGGCTTTACTGACTTGAGTATCGAAATATTTTTGGTGAAAAATTTTTTTGTCAACACGCTGACCTCTTGTTCGCTTTAGTGGTGTGCAGGATTCGCACACAGTGAACGAAGCCGGTTCAAACCTTTCAAATGAATCCAAATCTGTTCGAAGTCGGATCTAGATACGCATCATTGGCACCGTCTGTGGAAAACGCTAACAGAAAGCCAATCACTACTCCGAACAATGCTCTCTTTCTACCATTTGATTCTGCATTCACAATGATGAACACGAGAGCCCAAGCGAGCGATCCCGCTAGAGACATTACTTACCCCGACCAGGACCACGCTACGGGTGCCACGATCAACAGCGCTACAGGTGGAGTTCTAATGCCCTACTTTCAACAACTGATAGAGCAGAAGCAGGCAAATACGCATTTGCTCTTGATACTCTGCTCTCAGAACGAGCAGCGACTGCAGACGGCTCTTCGGGCAATTATCCCACCACCGGCCACCCAAAAGGGTGGCTAGAGAAATAAGAAACCGGCCAAAAGGCTCGAGAGATCCGGGAACAATATGATCCCAGCATCCTCTCACATTCCTGGCCAGAACAGGCATGAAGAACGCTCTAGGAGCATGACTCCGTGAGAAAGTTCGGAGAGAAGAAACCGCCGATACTCTCGAGCCAAAGATAACAACGCAGTCCAGGAGTGAGCCTCCAGGACTGCCAGATCTGCTGAGGCAGCAGCCAGCCGGCAACTGGACCCTCCAGAGACAAGACAGAGTTGAGAGCTTACCTCAACTCTAAAAGATCAGCAAACGTCACTCGCGTAGATCTGTGAGTGGACAAAATCTGGAACCGCGTGTTCCAAAACGAAGAGCATGCCATCGACTTGGACTGATCTCCTTTCACAGCGGAGATCCTAAACCGTCCATTGCCTACCAAGTTCAAGATGACATCCCCTAACACATACGATGGGAGCAGTGATTTGGTTGACCACCTCGATCACTTTCGCACCCATCTGAGTCTACAAGGGATGAAAAACTCCGCGATATGCCACTGCTTCCTGCTCACGCTAAAGGAAGATGTCAGAATCTAAATCCATCACCTCCCTTCAGGCACCGTCAGCAGTTTCTATGACGTCACGGAGCTCTTCCTGGCTTAGTATGCATCGAGCCGACGGGAAGAGAAGTAGCCGTGACATCTCTCTCACATCAAGCAGAAACCAGGAGAGAACCCACGGCGATTCCTGAATCGTTTTGTGACGGAGGCCAGGCTGATTCTCCAGATCACAGAGGAGATAAAGCTGGGTAGTTTTATCTCCGCGCTGACCTACATGAACTTTTTCAGGCACCTGGCCCATAAGAATCCTCAAATCTTTCGGGAAGTAGAGTCCATCACACGGGCATACGCTGCGGTGGAGGAAGCCAACGAGGTGAAACGCCCAGAGAGAGCATATTAGCCTTGATCATTCCCCACAGATGAAAAAAGAAAGTACGGCGGCAGTGACCACTCCCGCTGGAAGCAGCACAGGTCTGAGCCACTGGAGCGCAGAGACTACGGGTCCACTGGCTTCACGCCTCGAACGAACACCCACTCTGACGTCCTCATGCAGATACGCGGGGAGAAGTTCTTGAAGTGGCCAAAACCACTAAAAAGGACTCTGAAAACTAGTTAAAGTACTGCGACTTCCACCGCACTGCTGACCATGCGACGGAAGACTGTAAGACTCTGCAGAGAGATCAAGGAGATGATTCGCAAAGGGCACCTCACCAAGTATGTCAGGAGCACTGGACAGGGCTCTGGAGCAGCTGATGGAGAGGTGCAGGAACGGAGTCCTCCCCGAAATCGGGTTACCGTAGGGGTGGTTAATGTTGTCACCACCCGACCTGCTAAAAACCCATCTAGCAGCAAGGAATAGCAGACTAGGAGAGAAAACAGCACACGGTGGACAACACCATCAACTTCCGTGATAGAGACTTAGCTCATGTTGTATTCCCCATGCTGATCCCCTCATTATAACCGCGCTCATTTCGGATGGTAGCATCGACTACCAGTTGAAGCGAGTATTCGTCGATAATGAAAGTTTGAGAGATTTGCTTTACTTGGATACATTTTTTAAATCAGGCTTAAAAAAGAACCGATTAAAACCTACCAAATATCTATTATACGGCCTTAACAACGAGCCCGTGCCCATTCAAGGGACCGTCCAGTTGGAGGTCACTTTGGGTACGTATTCAAAAACAGCAAGTCAAACCCTCACCTTCCTGGTGGTCAACCTACCCTTAGTGTATAACGCCATACTGGGCAGACCTTGCTTAACAGCGTTCTGGACGGTTACCTCAATTTCTCACCTTAAAATAAAGTTTTCAACACTCTACGGTGTTGGAGAGGTGCTGGGCGACTAAGTTACTGGACGAACCTGTTACATGTCACATGTTACTCCTAGTGGCAGCACTAGAACAATTGGGGAACTCACCATCGAGATGAGACCACCATTTAGCAAGCGCAGTCTGGTGAAGCCACCGATCTAATCCCACTGGACCGAGAGGACTCGGAGAAGTGTGTACAGATCGATGGCTCACTCACTAGATTACTGCGTGATGTATTAATTGCGTTCCTGCGAAGGAACGCCAACCTTTTTGCATGGACTCCAGTTGACATGCCTGGAATCCCAGCATAAATAATGGTCCATAAGTTGAGGCTTGACTCGTACCGAAAACCCGTCAAGTAAAAGCGGAGAAACCACTCCGTTGAAAAACTGATTGTCATCCGAGATGAGGTGAAGAATCTGTTGGACGAAGGCTTCATTAGAGAAGTCCAATACCTGGATTGGCCCTGTAGTAATATTTTAGTAAAGAAAAGTAACAAAAAATGGTGGATGTGCGTCGATTTTACCGACGTTAATAAGGCCTTCCCAAAGGACGGCCTTCCCAAAGGACGACCTTCCCAAAGGACAGCTTTCCCTTACTCAGGATCGACCTGCTGGTTGACTGAACGGCCGGACATGAGATGCTAAGCTACATGGACGCCTATTTGAGTTACAACTAGATCCGAATGAGTCCGGAGAACGAGGAGCACACCTCGTTCATGATCGATCAGGGCACCTACTGCTACAACGTAATGCCTTTCAGACTTAAAAACGCTGGAGTGACCTACCAACGGTTGGTTAACTAAATGTTTGAGAAACAAATTGGTCGCAACATGGAGGTCTACGTCGACGACATACTCATTAAGAGTAAGGTCACCGGCGACCACATCCGTGACCTGGAAGAGTTATCCGAGGTGCTCCGTAAGCATCATATGAAGCTGAATCCAGCTAAGTGTGTCTTCGAAGTGGCCTCCGACAAGTTCCTGGGTTTCATCGTTTCCCAACGGGGGATTGAGGCAAACCCAGAGAAGATAAGGGTGCTCGTCGACATGGCACCGCCACGGAATGTAGATGACATCCAACGACTGACTGGACGGCTGGCAGCACTGTCCCGCTCTTTACGAATCCCAGTGACAAGTACTAGCCCTTTTTCAAGGCCCTTAGAGGAATAAAATCTAACGGGTTTCAATGGACGACGGACTGCCAAACTACTTTTGATAAACTGAAACAGTATATGGCGAGCCCGCCTCTATTGGTGTAACCCAAGGGCAGAGAGGAATTATATCTTTACTTTGCGATGTCGGAGGCATCCTTTAGTTCTGTACTCATACGCCAGGACTCAGACGCTCAACAGCCGGTCTACTACGTAAGTAAAACGTTGACCGGCCCAGAAATTTGATACTTGAGCACAGAAAAATTGGCCTTGACGCTAATATTCTTCGCGCCAAAGCTAAGACCCTACTTTTAGGCCCACTGGATAGTGATCCTCACAGACCAACCGCTGAAAAATATACTCTAAAAACCCGATGTTTTTGGACAGTTGGTGAAATGGACTATCGAGTTGGGCGAGTTCGACATCAAATTCTAACCGAGGCCTGCTATAAAGGAAAAGGCACTGGCTGACTTCATTGTCGACACTACAACCCCAGTTCTTGAAGAACTGCCCAAGGAAAGTGAGGAACCACTTCACGGAGTCCCGAAATGGATATTCCATGTGGATGGATCGTCTACGGATACGGGCAGTGGCGCTGGAGTGGTTCTTAGAAATCCCGATGGGTTTAAGGCGAAATACTCACTCAGGCCCAACTCTCGGGCAACTAGCAACGTTGCCGAGTATAAAGCCCTACTAGTCAGCCTACGATTAGGCAAGGAGTGCTCCGCCAAAAGACTGACAGTTTACAACGACTCTGAGCTAATCGTTAATCAGGTTATCGGAGGCTTCGAAGCGAACAACCCTCTATTGGCCAAGTACTTGGCAAAGGCAAGGGAGGTCATCCAGGGTTTCGACAAACTGACCCTGGTTCACGTTTTCCGAATTGAAAACTGAAAGCGGACCAGCTAGCCAAAGCCACTGTAGCCGAAAACCTAGAACAGTATTCGATGGACATGCGGAAGATCCTAAACGCTCTCAGCATTGAGAAGCGAGAGGCAATGTAGATTTTCGAAGTAAAAAACTGGATGACGCCTTTCCTAAACTATCTGACGGACGGATCATTGTCAGAAGATGTGGAGAAAGCCAAATGGGTCAGGAAGGCAGCCAGCTGGTATGCTGTAGTTGACGAACGGCTATATTGTCGTGGCTACTCAACCCCATACTTCCACTGTCTAATTCCTATCGGGATCTACGGGTCGCACATTGGCGGAATTGGCCTTCAAGGTCATGCGTTAGGGCTATTACTAGCCCTCGATGAAAAAAGACGTGCTGAAATTTGTGAAAAAATGTGAAAGCTGCCAACTTCACAGCAACCTTCATTGCCAGCTAATCACGAACCTAAAGACCCTTCAGGCCTCTTGGCCCTTCGCGCAATGGGGGCTCGATCTTCTCAGCCCATTTTCCATTCCCACGGGGCAAAGGAAATTCATCATTGTGGGCATCAACTACGTCACTAAGTGGGTCGAGGCCATTCCACTAGCAATGATCATAGAGCATAACGCCCTTGAGTTCCTACACCAGAGCATCGTCTGCAGATTCGGTATCCCCGAGGACATTATGATCGACAACAGAGCCCAGTTCTCGGGGAAATGCTTCACCAGGTATTGCACCAGCATTGGCATCAAGTTGGTCCACACTTTGATAGCATACCCTCAAGACAACGGACAGGTGGAGGTTACAAACCGAACGTTGCTCCACGGGTTAAAAACTAGGCTGGAGGACGTCGGGGGCTCCTGGGTTGACGAGCTTCCTTCCATTCTCTGGTCTTATCGAATAACCCCAAAGTAACCAATGCGTGAGGTGCCCTTCAGCCTCTGTTACGAGACTGAGGTGGTAATCTCGATCAAAATCGAGCTTCCAAGTATTATGGTGGAGTCCTTCGACCCACTCGCTAACTCCCAAAAAATTAGGGAGCACTTAAACTTGTTAGAGGAAGCCCGCGACGCTGTCAGAGTACAGACAGCGGCCTACCAACATCGAGTTACCCAATACTACAATAAAAATATTAATGTGCGATAATTCGATGTAGGGAACCTGGTCCTACGAGGCATCGAAGTCATAGGTAAGCTGGCCGGTCGCAATAAGCTCTCCCATAATTGGAAAGGGCCTTTGCTCATCTCCGGTCCTACAAAACGGAGCATAAAAACTGCAGAGCCATGACGAAAAATTAGTTCCTCGAACGCGGAACGCAACCCACCTCAGGCGCTACTTCCAATAGCGGACGCAGGTACGTATATGCATTATTGTATGCCCTTGTTTGGAATTTATAAAAAATAAGTATTTACTTAGCATACTTTCTATGTGCATGTGCATTGTTTTCCTTGCAGGTTATCCGACTTAGACTGCCGCTAAGTCGGGAGGCTCTTCACTCTCTCGTTAAACCCTGGTCATCCAGGCGGCTCATAAGCGGACGAATTTGAACCTTAATCATCCTAGCGGCCAGTTAGTGGTCGTATTTAAACCCTAGTCATACAGGTGGCCCATAAACGATTTAAACCCTGGTCATTCAGGTGGCCCATTAACGATCGTATTAAACCTTGGTCATCCAAGTGGCCCGATAGTAGTCAAAAACCTTAAGGGGCATACGCAGCACACACAACAACATCCTCTACGAGGAGATAGCGTGATCAGTCAGTGACGGTCGAAGGGAGAAGCATCCTTCTCCAATATTGGCCACCCAAGTCATCACTTGTACAGTGCCACAAGGTTGGTTAACGCAACCACCTGCCCAGCTTAAGGACTTCACTCCTTAGGCATCCTAAACAACGGCAGCCAACAAATCTGGTTGGCCGCCCCATGCAACTACCTCCTCCACGAGAAGATAGCGTAATCAGTCAACAAGGCTGGTTAACGCAACCACCTGCCAAGTCTAAGGACTTCGCTTCTTAGGCAACCCAACAACGCTTACCTGCCAACCAAGTTGGTTGCCCAATGCAACAAAGCTTGCAAACACAAAAGACAGTAAAGATCAATGGACACAAAAGTGGAAAAAACTTCCATTTTTTATTACTTTAAATGTGTTGCAAATTACATACGTAAAAAAAAGGTGTACAAAAGGCTACGGAGGCGGCCGCCGCCTCTAACTGTCCTGGGGCTCTCCCATAAGGTCATTTACACACTGCACCCCACGGTCTACTAATTGAAGGCACTCAATAGAAAAGTTGGGGTCGATCAACCGCATAAGACGCCAACAAAAGTTGACCCCCTCCAACAGCCGTGTGTGCATCATGCCCTCGACCACACGGGGACAGATCCGGAGACTCAGCTCGTTCTCCAAGGTGGATACTCGCTCGGCAAGCCGTTTCTTGCTTGCTTTGCCACAATCAACCATATCTTTCAAACGAGCATTCTCAGCTCTCAAGCTGGCGTTCTCCGCTTCCACTGCCGCCAGAACAGCCTCGATGGCAGCAATCTCCTAACGATGCTCCCTTCCCGAAGCAGCTAGCCTGACATCTAGCTAGGCATCTCTGCCTCCCTATCAGCGATCGCCTTGTCGTGCTGCATCACCTCCTCGTAGATGGCAGAAACCAGGTTCTTTGACTTCACAAGAGAAAAACAAAGAGCGAGTCATAAATCTGGGAAAGGAGAAGGTACGGGGAAGCCATCACCAAGAAATCATACCTCACAAAATACCCTCGCAGGCCTCTCGGGCCTAGCCTCCAGACTTGGCCTAGGCGACAGAGGACCAAGAGCATCCTCTAGAGCTGAGCTCATGGTTGCCTCCTCCAGAATGCGCTCCAACGGCTCATCAATCTCACCCATGGCAGCTGCAAGCTCCTTAACGGCAGCTTTCGGAGCAGATGCTGGAAGATCAAGCTCCACCATTGGCTCCACAGCAAAAGTCTACGCAACTAGGGAGCTAACGGCTCCCGCGCATCCACCACAGGCTCATAAGCTGGCTCCACAAAGAACTCCATCGACAACGCACCAGGAACCACTTGCGGTGCAGGATGCGCTAGGATGACGCCTCCTCCTTATCCCACCGGCAAGCTCTCGTGGGTCTCCTCCAGGCCCGCAGTACCACCAGGACCGCTGCAGACCCCTACAGTGACGTAATTTATGCGGGATGACGACGATGAAGGCGTTTTCAGCACCTTCTCAGGCAATGGGCCGATGAACCCTTCATCAGTGTGCCGTGCGCGGATAATCAGACCTTTGGAGTCCTCCGGCATCATCATCCTCGCTGGCGGCGTGGGCTTCTGAACTGGGGAAGGCGGTCCCCAGTTCACCTTCCTGGTTTTTGCCCGAGGAACCAGAAAATCCCGCTTGAAGTCAGCCGAGTTCTCCTTAATCAGATCGGTTAACCACTCCAAGGCCGCCGTCTCTGCCACAGACGGTGTCCCCGTGTACACATCCAGCACCTGGCCCCAGTCCTTCACAAGGGGCTAGGTCGTCCCCACACTCACAAAAAAGAAATGCTTTTTTTAGTTTTTTAACGAATCATATATGACCATGTTTATTTTCAGGCCAGAACGGGGGACGAGCGATATCCATTCTACTCCCTGGTTTATCTTAAATAGAACCTTCACCATTGACATTCTTAGCCTCTTAGATTGTTTTCGAAGAAAAATAGCTAAGGTACAGAGATACCGGACAGCGTTGGCGTGGAGTTGAGCTATTGGGACTCGTAGGACGGGCAGCAAATTGTCCGGCAACGGAAGACGGCGGCCGCTCCTCAGGTGGGCCTCATACACCGTGATATGCCCTCCTGGTGGAGCAAAGGCTCTGTTATCCTTTCCAGTGACCCTCTAAGCGACTTTCTTTGGAATGTTAAACTCTACGCACAATGCTCTAATGTTCACCTCTCTAAGAACGAAGGCAATGTCAGCGACAGAGGCCATGAAGGACTAGGGTTTCTGAGAAGTTGGGAACGAAGAAGACGAAGGTTAGGAGGCGTAGAAGGCTTTCGAAGTTTGGAGGAAAAACTTGAACTGCAAGAACGCTTTAAAACCCCTCATAAAGGACTCCGTCAGTCCTGCGATGTGTCGCCTCCCTACTTGGCTCTTCAAAATGCGGATTTCTGGGGCATTAATGGCTAGGATATCCCTCCAACCAAAAGAAGACGCGTGTCTACTTTTGGCCTGCAAACCGGCTGATGGCCACGCATCCATCAAGTCTGGCAGAAATCTCTTCTGGAATCCACCCAAGATGGTCAACAGTTCTGGTCAATATTGTTCTCCGAAACTGACAAAGATGATCAACAGTTCTAGTTAACATTCTTTTTCGGAACTGACCACGACGGTCAACAGTTATGGTCAACATTCTTCTCCGAAACTGACTAAAACGGCCAACAGTTCTGGTCAACATTCTTCTCCGAAACTGACCAAGACAGTCAATAGTTCTGCTCAACATCCTTCTCCGGAACTGACCCAAGACGGTCACCAGTTCTGGTCAACATTCTATTCCGGAACTGACCAAAGACGGTCAACAGTTCTGGTCAACATTCTTCTCCAGAACTGACCAAGACGGTTAACAGTTCTGGTCAACATTCTCCTCCGAAACTGACCAAGACGGTCAACAGTTTTGGTCAATATTGTTCTCCAAAACTGACCAAGACAGTCAACAGTTCTGATCAATATTTTCCTCCGAAACTGACCAAGATGGTCAACAATTCTGGTCAATATTGTTCTTCAAAACTGACCAAGATGGTCAAAAGTTCTGGTCAACATTCTTCTCCAGAACTGACCAAGGCGGTCAACAATTTTGGTCAATATTTTTCTCTGAAAATGACCAAGACCGTCAACAGTTCTGGTCAATATTCTTCTCTGAAATTGACCAAGACGGTCAATAATTCCGGTTAAATTCTCCTCTACGCCTTTCATAGGGTCCTCCAGGATCTTCAAACGCCAAAGGGCAATCCCATCATGAACGTACCTGAGGCCAGAATTCTGGCCACCGATATGGGGGGCTAGTGATGGGTATATTAAAAATAGGTTGTCCCAAAGTCAACGTGGGCCCAAAACGGTCAACTCATGAACGGCCCAGTTAGAGAACAGACCCAAACACTGAAAGGCCCAAGACTGTCCAGACGGCCAACTCACACATAGATGGTCAACTAAAACGTTGACCGTCTGTGTACTGTAGTAGTGGGCCCAACAGAGGTTTTTCTTACGGTTACGAACCTGGCCCACTTGAGCACGCGATCCATCAGACGGCCAGCAACGACTCTCCCAACATCTTTCACGATCCCAGTTGACTCCCAAAAAAGACATTGATAAAATCAGCGCCTTCCCTATAAGAAATGCGCCAGATTTTCTCAGTTTCCTGCCAACTAGGAGTCTCCAACGATAACATACACTTAAGAAAGGTGAGCAGTTTGGAAAGCTGCTGACCGCCGTGAAGAAAATCATCTCAGTCTGTTTGACAACTGACATCAGCTCTAAAAGATAGGCCAACCAAAGATAACGCAGGGGATCACGCCTTCCAAAGGAGGGAGATCACCCTGCACACCATAAGTAAATCCTAAAGTTTTGATTTAGGACGACTTCTGACTGATCTTTGCTGAGAGCTTCTTATGAACACATTCTGGAAAAAGACATTCTTACTTACTCACGAGAGGCTCTCACAGGCAATTGGTGGCAAACAGAGAAGATTACTCACGTACTAAAGCTCCTGCTTCCTTACAGTAAAAACTCTCACATACACGAACGCTTACAGAGTACTTGATGGAGGCCATCATCTCTTCCACTCTTACGGGCGTCCGTCTTCTAAACCTCACCAAAGATCTCCAGCTTCCTGGAGATCTAATTGGCTTCCCGAGTGTCATTTTCGGAGGCTTTCACACTTTCGGAACATCGTTTCCTTACGCTCTCTGTGAGTAGGAATCGATCGCTCACGTCCTCGACAAGCCAGCACTCTCAATTCTCTTACTTTCACTCGCTTTTCAGCAGTTACCTTCCTTATCTTTGGAGGCTTTACTGACTTGAGTATCTGAGTATTTTCGGTGGGATAACTTTCCGCCGGCACGCTGACCTCTTGTTCGCTTTAGTGGTGTGCAAGATTCACACTCAGTGAACGGAGCCGGTTCAAACCATCCAAACGAATCCGTATCGGTTCGAAGTTGGATCTAGGTACGCATCAATATATATATATATTATTAATAAATAAATTATTTAATAAATTCTCATATTATATTTTAATAATAAACGAACCAGTCAATCTCATTTTATAATAATATGGCTAATAGTTATCAAAAGTCCGCAAAAATATCACATTCATAGAAAAATCACAAATTGCATATTATAATATCTTCTATAAAATAATATATGCCTATTATCTTTATAATATACTATTTGTGCTTGATGTTAAATTATTAACTATGACTTTATAAAAAATAGAGCTTAGTTTATTTGACCCAAACTTAATAAATTGAATTAAATTCTAACATTGTAAAATTAGTTACTTAAATCTAAATCTATTAATAATTAATTTTCATAACATCGTTCATACATGTAATTGGCAATTCTGTAAAATCAGTATTAATAACACATTATTTTTTATAACGATAATTTCAAAAATTATCATAGTAAGTTTGATTTTTTAATGAATTAACAATACTAGGTGATCGTAAAGTTATAAATAAAAAGTTAAATGATAATTTAAATATTAATTAAAAATGGTATTTTTAGTGTCATGTCACCTTATCGGGCGTAAAACTATTTAACAAGAATATTCTATCTTAATTAATCAATTTAACTATTATCTTAATTTAATTATTATCTTGATCGTAAATATTAATCAATTTAATAATTATCTTATTTTAATTATTAATCAATTTAATTATTTATTATATTGATTGTAGCATCTCAAGATTCAAAATCAAATCGATAAAATTTTTTAAAATGTTAATG
>JAOVVI020013806.1:0-11721 GCA_028571085.2 Nepenthes alata | reverse complement strand
GACAACTCAAACAGAGCAGGTGGGAGAGAAGGGACCTGAAAGTTGCTGAGCCCCATTATGTCCACGTCAGCCCAACCGGGCATCCCTTCTGGGTGGACCAAAGCGGTGTCCACAGACCATGGAGCTGATCAACAAGTTAACAAGCCAAAAACCCTTTGTTTTTTTCCTTTTATGACCACATTGGCCGGTCAAGTTGACCGGCCATAGACCTTTTTTTTGGGAGACTAAAGTGGCCAAATCCATTTATCTTTGCGTAAAATAGTAGAAATATTTTGATAAATAAGATGATATATAAAATCATTTTGACTCTTTGATATGCAGAAAGTTCCTTTGTTATATAATGGAATGGTAATGCTTTGTTTACGAAAAACGTAGTTATTAACTTTGTATGGTCTAATGTGTTGTATTCCTACCTTGGACTCTGCGGAATCCACATCATCAGAAGAAAACTGAAGGCGACAACTCTCCATTATTATCAGAAAAAATATGATCATAAGAAAAGTAACGATGTACTATGCAAACAATAAATAAAGAAACAATTCCCATCTGAAGCTTGAAACAAATTCAAGAAAGATGTCAGTAAGCCATTACGACATGTACTATGTTGTCATAAATGGTATACTATGCAAGTACTATGCAGATATTACACAAGCACTATTCAAGTACCATTCATGAATAGTACCTAATGAAAATTTCAAACTCAGCAGGCAACTTTTGACTACGAAGACACGCAAGGACGATTTGCAATTATCAAATGCACCACTTCACAGAAATGATAATTAAGGACAACACATTTATATGACTCAAAACAGGATTGATTCCTTTCAATTATGATACTGATCAACGGTTTAGATGCTACTCAATTATTTTTACAATCAATGGTGCAGATTAATCAAGCTCTTCTATTTAAGACAACATGTTCTACAGTTGAAGGCAGGCGTTGATAGCCAAAGCTACAACGGAGAAATCAGAAGCCTTTCTTATTTTCCTTTCCATCTTTGTAATTATCCCATGTAAATTTTTATTTTCTTTTCCTTTCTTTATCAACCTTGTATCAACCTTCTGACGAATATAAGATACCAATCTACGTATTCCCATGAAATAAGAAATGTAGAAAGTAAAAACCATATTCCTGAAATTATTACACAACCAACCTCACAATCACCAACTCTATCAGAAATATAAATTTATAATGTAATAAATATTGAAAAAGAATTTATTCCTAATATAGATGCACTTAAAAAAGAATTTATGTTAGAAAAAAATAATAATCTTAGAAATTGATATTTTAATACTATTACTAAAGAACAAATAGAAGAATATATAGAATTATTTGGAAATAGACGATGAACTTACTCAAATAGAATTTACCATTTTTTGAATGATTTATTCCGTGTATAAGAAATATTAATCAACTAGATATAAATAAAAATATTAAAACAAATTATCAAAATAATATATCTACTATTATAAAAGATAATAAAAATAATAATTTGGTTAAATAAAATATATATCAATCAAATATAATTTGTACCGGAGTAACAGAAAATAAAGAAGAAGAAATTAATGAAGAAGATGAAGAAGAAATTGATGAAAAAGAACTTTGGTTAGAGTATCTTCTTAATCCAATGGATGTAGACAATACTGAAGTCGAAGAAGAAGAAGAAATCAGTATTGAAACTTTAATTCATTCTAAGTCAAGAACTACTAAAACTTTATCAATTATAGATCAATTTGAATCATGCTCTGATACCAAATTTGTATGCAGGATCAAATTTTAAAAATCATTAATATAAAAATACATAAACCAGAGAAGAACAGAATTATACCAGATAAGGCTGAATTAAGCTGCTAGACTTTGATTGATGAAAACTTGATTACATTCATCGAAAGGTTGATACAAGGTTGATAACGAAAGGAAATGAAAATAAAAATTTACATAGGATAATTACAAAGATGGAAAAGAAAATAAGAGAGGCTTTTGATTTCTCCATTGTAGCTCTGGCTTTCGATGCCTGCCTTCAACTTAAGAGCATGTTGTCTTAAATAGTAGAGCTTGGTTAATCTGTGCCGTTAATTGTAGAAATAATTGAGTAGCATTTGAACCGTTGATCGGCATTATAATTGAAAAGAATCAATTTTTTTTTGAGTCATATCAGTATGTCATCCTAAATTATTATTTCTGATGAGTAATGTCGATGCTTTTGGTAATTGCAAAGCGTCCTTGGGCATCTTCATAGTCAAAAGTTGTGTCAGCTGAGAATCATCCTTTGATCAATTTTGTCAAGAAAAATGTCAGTCTAGTCTGTTGGTTATCGTCTGTTGGTTATCTCTGTCAAACCGGCCAATTGGATGAATAGTACCAAATAGTGTTTGCATAGTACTGCATAGTGTCTATATAGTACTTGCATAGTATTTATATAGTACGCTATAAATATTTTTGCAGAACTTCTTCTGATATCGTTTTGTACATCATAAATATTTTTATAGAACATTTTTTGATAACGTTGAAATCTCCTGATGGCATTTAATCGTATTGCTGACATATTTGTATTGCTCCAGGAATAATGGGGTATTGTTAGTAGAAAATAAATTTTTGTTGCGTGGAGTAGAGTCCTTCTGTCAACATTGAGAGTAATTTTTGTTGCGTGGTGTAGAGTCCTTCTGTCAACATTGAGAGTAATTTTTGTTGCGTGGTGTAGAGTCCATCTGTCAACATTGAGAGTCCTTCTGTCAACATTGTCGAAGTAGTGGGAATCGTTATCCAGTAATTAAGTCAAAATTAATTTTTGTGAATTTGGCTTTGGCTATTGATTTTAAAATAGTGTATATCTGAGATGCATTTTGAGAATCTTGGTTTATTTTTCTTGATACATATACTGCCATATTGCTGATGATAAATGTGGATGGAACTAGTACATGCAAATTAACACAAATGTTAGGATTTTTTTAATAATCCATCATGGGAAAATTTGCTGGAATCAATGCCATTTTCAAATATAATTCCATGTCCATAATCAGTATAAGAGTCACATAAAAAGAATTAAACCGTGCTTCTGTATAATCTTGATAATTGTATCCCTTTGGTTGATAATGAACAGAGAATGGTTTAGTATCCCAAACATTAAGACCAACATCTTGGGGGAGTTTAACTTGACAATTTTTATCGAATCAGATAAACCAAAAATGAGTATATGACTGAAGGTAAAAAGTATTAAACCATGCTTATTTATAATCTTGATAATTCTATCTCTTTTGTTGATAATGAATAGAGAATGGTTTAGTATGGGTATCCCTTTCCCTCGTAGATGCATTTGAAATTCTGAAAATGGCTTCAAGACTAAGACGAATTGTCAAGGGTAGTAATTCGAATCATAATATAACGACCAAGTCCCCAAGTCAGTGAATCCCCAACATTATCTGTCTCATCCAAACGATCTACTAACCGATGTGTTTGCCCGTCGAAGTGACAAAAGGGCATTATTTGTCGGGGGTGTTCCTATTTCATTAAGTTTATATTAAAGAAAATTCTTTAACACTCTATTTATCAATAAAAGACGAAATTAAAACCATGAAGTCCCCACATCATTGGATCCCCAACATTATCTGTCTCCTCATTAATCAAAGTCTAGCAGTTTAATTCAACCTTATCTGATATAATTCTATTCTTCTCTGGTTTACGTATTTTTTAAATACGATCCTACATATAGATTTGGTATCTGAGTCACGTTTATTTTTTCTGCATGGTATAAATTATAATCACTACTTTTTCTACATTTGAGTAAGGTATAATCACTTACATAATAGTTTTGGAAACGATAGGGAGCGTTTAAGCCCGTGAACCGATGTGTTTGCCCATCGAGGTGATAACAGGGCGTTGTTTGTCGGGGGTGTTCCTGTTTCATTAAGTTTGCAAGTATTGTTATGCATCATCTGTAAAAGATTTTATTTTATGCATCATTTGTAGAAATTTTAAAAATGGCTTCGAGATTAAGACGAATAGTCAGGGGTAGTAATTCGAATCATAATACAACGATAAACACTAGAGAATCAATAATTATACTGAATAATGGTCAAAATTATTCTGACTGTTCTATATCCAATCAACACATCGAAGAAATTTATCAAATAGAAACTTTTGGATTGAAAACTACTTTAGCAATTAAAGATCATGAACGACCTATTTCAATAAAAAATGAAATACGAACAAATTAAATTATTGTCATCTTTATCCATTGAAAGATTTAAACAACAAGGTTATAATTATATTCATTATGGATTAATTCAAATAGCAATTAAACCATTAATTGAATTAGAAATTGATATATTAGTTTTATTATATTTAAAAGATTAAATATTATTAAAATATAAAGACTCTACATTAGCAATTGTTCAATCTAATTTATGTCATGGACTAATTTCTTTTCATTGTGCACCTAACTTTATAGTTGATCTCAATGATCGAACTATACTTAACACGAAACATTCACATTCTATAGAATGTATTAAACATTCAAAATCAGCAAGAAATTAGAATTCAACAAGAAGAAACTCCTATAAAATATATTAAACAAGAAATTGATCAAATACACTCTAATAATATTAAATATTCATCAACTTCCTTAGAAAATACCATAACGGTATCACATTCTTTACTCCCTAAATCACATTCTATAAATATTAAAGAAAATTCTTTAACACCCTATTCATCAACAAAAGGCGAAAAAAATAAAAAAAGAATAAAGCACTTAATCCATCTAAAATAAACAAACATTCACTAGAAAATAAATTATTAAAAACCACATGTTAAAAATGTAAAGAATCTGGATATAAATTGAAACAATGTACAATAAAAACAAAAAAGAGAAAAATAAGTCTAATTTATCTATAGGATTAGATTTTAAACAAAATCCTTCAAATAAAGAAATTGTTAAATATACTAATCAACCTAATTATAATCAATTGATATTTTTCCTATGTATAGAACAAAATTATTATCAAATAATTATAAACATGTATATGATAATAACTCGTATAAAATAAGATTTAACAATATCCTTTTTGATATAAAATTATATACTTAAGTCATAAATAATTATTTTATCTTTTCACAAAAAGAATTAGAAAAACAAATATGTCAAAAAATTAATTCATTTTATTCTGCTAAAGACAGAATAGATACAAATTTAGAAATTAAACATAATAATAATAATAACCTTACATTAGTAAATAATAAATCTACTCAAATAATGATCAGAAATTACAAGAATTAAATATTCAATATACTTCTCAAAAATATTATAAAGCAATATCTAATAATCTTTTATCTAATAACAAACAATCTAATTCATTTATAAAATATTATTTTATTTTTTAAAAAGAATTAGCAACACAGAGATATAAAATTAATATTTTAACACTTAAAAATCAATCAAATATCCCAAATAAATTACTAATAAATAATAATAATTTTTTAAAGCGATTCACTAATAAAGACAACCCATTTTTGCAAAAATAAATTCACAATGAATTAATTAATAAAAATTTAATACAATTATTTCGTGACATAAAAATAAAAACTATCACAAAATAATTTATTAAATCATATTAAGAAAACACAACAACTGTATGATCAAAATAAAAATAAAATAAATCATAACCTTAATAAAAATAATTTCATAAAAAAATAAATATTTCTTTAAAATATAATAAAAAATAAGATATTGACAAAATAATAAAAAATAACATTATGAAAGGCAGACTTTAGCCAAATAAAAAATAAATCAAATAAATAATCAACAAATTAAAAATCATAGACTAAGTATCTCTAAATGCAATTTATTAGTTAAGTCTTTAAAATATATTCAAAATGTAATCATTATTAATACTAGATATTCCAATCAAATACCAAGTAATTTTCACTCACAAAAATATTTAATAAATAATAAAGATATTAGAAAATCTTTTATTTTTAAATTTAAGCCAACAAAGTTAATTATAAAAAATCACAAACATACTAAACTTAAGCCAATAAAATTAATTAGTAAAAATAATAAATATCCTAATCTAGAATTTGGTAAAAGTTTTAGAAAAAAACTTATAACCAATTACAGAATCAAAGATATTTAGTAATAATTCATAGTCTAATGTGGGAATACAACACATTAGACCATACAAATATAATACTCGGTTTTCAGTAAATAAAGCATTGCCATTCCATTTATCTAATTATTTTTTATATATTAACAAAAGAACTTTCTGTATATCAAAGAGTCAAAATGATTTTATCTATCATCTTATTTATCAAAATATTTATACTATTTACACAAAGATATAAAGGATTTTACTTCTGTACGATGGTAAATATATTTTGACATTGAATAATTTATTAAATTAAATATTTTAGATATTTTAATAAAAAATTTTTATAGGAAGCTATACCTCCTAAAGAAAAAGAGAATGATATTCCATCCTCTTATTCTCCAGCAAAGCAACCACCAAAATAATCCGTCCATGATTATGCAATGTCTAAATTACAAATTATACCACCCTCCAACAAATACACAACTTTACGTAAATTTCCACCACTAAGTTTCAAGGAGCTGTCATTCCCACTTCCTCTTCTACTCAACCAACTGCTACTTCCAATGTTAATCATTATATCACCAAACCACTCAAATTTCATGTTACTCTTACCTCTTATTATAAAAAATTATTATTTAATGAGCTCATTACCTTGACAAATAAAATATTTTATCCAAATTGCTTATACCAAACTGTGAATATTTTTAAAACCCAACAGTATTTTGAATTAATCTTAATTGATTCTGGTTCTGTTGAGATCAAACATCACTGTAATTTTTGAGATAATACCATTACCTTTTCTACTATCAAAATTAAACATGTTAAATTTTTTCAAGATGTTAGTCTTAAGACTTGGGATACTAAATCATTTTCTATTCATTATCAACAAAAGGGATACAATTACCAGGATTATAAAGAAGCATGGTTTAATACTTTTTACCTCTGATCATATACTCATTCCTTATTTATCCGATTCGATAAAAATTGTCCAAAATAATTACCAATGTGGTTTACGGAATAGTTAATTTACTTCGAATCATTACCAGTTCTTTACCCAAGTATTATCAATAATGTAAGGATGCATTACGAAGAATTATTCAAAGATATTTTCTTACCAGATAGAATAATCAGTTTCTACATTGATTATGAATTTTTGTAGATTATGTCATGGCACTTTACTTGTCATCAGTATTATAAAAATCTACCATTAACTATTTAAGATATTTCTCTATCTATTGTTCAAGAATTCAGAATCAAATTATAGGATAAGTTCGACTATGTTATGATTAGCTATACTCAAATTGATATTGATTATAAAAAGAATCAATCTTTAGCCCAAACTATCCAACTTGCCTCAAACATCCTACCAACCATACCAACTCACTATAATTCAGAATACCCAACTGTACCAACTACTTCCAAATCAAAACCATAAAATCCCCAAGTCATTGGATCCCCAACATTATCTGTCTCCTCCAAAAAATCTACTAAAGCTACCAAGTAAATGGAAGCCCAGAATATCCAATTAAATACAATGATGGTCCAGATGGCCTAAATGCAATAACAACTCTCAAAACGAGTCTAAGACTTTAAAATCCATTTGGCTGACATTTCAGATGACGATCTAGCATCATATTCATCTATCCAATCACCTTCACATATGGCTAGTCTACAACCTCCATATGTATCCGGATATACTCAAGATCCATTCAACCTTTGAATGGATTATTTTTAAAAAAAATCCTAACATTTGTGTTAAATTGCAGGTACTAATAATTCTCATCCACAAATAGTATTAACAATTTGGCAGTTCATGTGTCAAGAAAAACAAACCAAGATAGTCAAACGGCATCTCAGAACTACACCGTTTTAAATATATTAACAGCCAAAGTCAAATCAATAAAATTATTTCAACAAAATCAATTGCTGAGCAACTATGCAAATTTGGACAAAATCAATGGACAACTTTCCCTGACATCCAAAAGAAATTTTTTTTGACAAACAAAAAATATGCAAATATGTTAGTTGCAGAAAAAAATTAAATACCTTTTATAGATGACATTATGAAGACTGATGGAAAATAAAGACTGATGGAAGACATGATGCGAACGAAATTCAACATCAAGTTCTACAAAAACATTTATGGCGTACAATGCGGATACTATACAACGTTATGCAATACTATTCGAGCACTATTTGGAACTATTCATCCAATTGGCCGATTTGACAAAAAGATAATACAAAGACGATATGACTGACAGATAAGATAACCGATAAACTAGGCTGATATCTTTTTAACAAAATTGATCAAAAGACAATTCTCGGCAGGCAAGAATCGGCAGGCAACTTTTGACTACGAAGACACTCAAGGACTCTTCGCAATTAACAAAAGCACCAACATTACTCAGCAGAAATAATAATTATGACAACATACTGATATGACTCAAAATAAAATTGATTCCTTTCAATTATGATGCCAATCAACGGTTTAGATGCTACTCAATTATCTCAACAATCAACAGTACCGAAGACTCTACAATTTCTATTTAAAGGCTTTTCCTCATCAGTTCAAGGCAGGCGTCAATAGCCAGAAAAGAGTTACAACAGATAAATCAGAAGCCTCTCTTATTTTCCTTTCCATCCTTGTAATTATCCCATGTAAATTTTTATTTTTATTTTTCTTTTCTTGTATCCACCTCCTACGAATGTAATCAAGTTTCATCAATCAAAGTCCAACAGTTTAATTCAGCCTTATCTGGTATAATTTTGTTCTTCTCTAGTCTACGTATTTTTGTATTAATAATTTTTGAAATGCGATCCTGGACAATACTTGGGTAAAGAACTAGTAATGATCCGAAGTAAATCCACCATTTTGTAAACCACATTGGTAACTATTTTGGATAATTTTTATCGAACCGGATAAACCATGAATGAGTATATATATGCATGATCATATTTTAAAAATTATTAATACAAAAATACGTAAACCAAAGAAGAACAAAATTATACCAAATAAGGCTGAATTAAACTATTCGACTTTGATTGATAAAACTTAATTACATTCATAGGTGGTTGATACAAGGAAAGGAAAATGAAAATAGAAATTTACATGGGATAATTACAATGATGGAAAGGAAAATAAGAGAGACTTCTGATTTCTCCGTTGAAGCTCTTTTCAGGCTATTGACGTCTGCCTTGAACCGAAGAGCATGTTGTCTTAAATATAAGTATTTGATGAATCTGCACCGTTGATTATCTAAATAATTTAGTAATTTTTGCATCGTTGATGATTCTTCATAATTGAGAAGAATCAATTCTATTTTAAATCACATTATCCGTAGTCTTGGATAATTACAGGGTGTCTTTCGATCAATTTTGTAAAAAAGATGTCATTACATCTCCGTAGCTTTTGATAAAAAATGTAAGTCCAGTCGGTCGGTCATCTGATCATATCGTCCTTGTGTTATCTTTTTTCAAACCGGCCAATTGAATAAATAGTGCCAAATAGTACTTGTATAGTACTATATAGTACTTGCATAGTACTTACATAGTATGTCATAATTGCTGTTTGTTGTCTACTGTTCTTCAAGAGGAAGTTGCAGGGATGGTTTCTGTATTTAATTTTTGCATAGTGTCATTAATACATTTTTTTAACAACATAACATACTTGTAAAGAGAAAAATATTTATATGGGATGAACAAAATAGAGGCGAATCCCAAGGGCCAAAGAGATGGTATGGGCCGAGGCATTGGGCCGGTGTTTATGTTAATAGATTATATTTATAGAAATAACGAGCCGTTTTGAAAATAAGCCAATGTATATAACTGATGAGGAATCCAGTAAGGATAGAATTAGATTTATGGATAACAAAGTCTTGAACTGTTTGTTTAAAAATTCAAATCTAGAAAGGCAGTTTCAAAATCCAAATGGTAAGGCACTGTTGTTGAGTAATTTGCATAAAAGTAATATTAGGATGATAAGTTGAATGTTCTTACCATTTATAGATATGAAGAACATAGCTGCATATATCTGTCAGAGTCTATATTTGAGGGGGCAGTTGAATAGCCATAGATGTGACTTCTATCAACTTGATAACACGAATACTTAGTTCGATTTGATAATGATCACATAATAAATATGATTTTTGTGGTGGTAGAAAAATATAAATATCTTGTCGAGGAAACCATATTTCAATTGAAGTATCTGGTTGAAACCGGTAATATTTCTTCTATATTTGGATGAAATCAGAAAAACCCATAATTCCATTTATGCTAAAATAGATTAATAATCCATCATGGAAAAAGTTGCTGGAATCAATGCCTGTTTTGAATATAATTTCATATCCATAATCAGTATAAGAGTCACATTGAAATAAATATTGAAATTCTTCCGCAATTGGCACCATATGCCAGGTATTAAGTATTGGATTGATAATATAAAAATATTTCGAATAAGCTGTTGCTGTGAGTACACGGAGTAGTAATTCATTATTGCATGATAATATGCGGAACCACTAATCATAGATAGAACTGATAGAATCAATTGATAAGATTATATCTCCTATAGGAATAGAGTTTTATCGTCCACTGTATTTTGATTGCAGAAGATAGGCTTCATCGTCTTTGCTTGAGGCATGATAGGAATGGTATTTAAGAAAATGTGTTTCTGAAATTAATTGGAGATAGGATTTGGAAAGATATGAGAATTTGAATAAAACTTTGACGGAGAGCCATGAAAAGATTTCATAAAATTGATCATAAGTGAAAAGGGGTATAAGAGTTTGATTAGCTTTTTGTGATGAGGTTTTTTTTTCCTTGGCATGATGTACGAGTATGAATTCTTTTATCAAAAAATCTGGTATAGAATTAGAATAGCCTTTAATAAATTCAATGTCAAAATTAACAACAGAAACAATAGCTTGCCAACGTGTAAAAATTTATTTAGAAATAAGATTTTTAACATCCTTTTATAAAACATCTTTAGCAACTTTGCAATCAATTTTTAAAAGAAATTTTTCATTGTACAAATCATCTTAAAATTTTAATATGTATAAAATAATAGATAAAATTTTTTTTAATAATTGAATAATTTTTCTAAACTTCTAACCATAATTCAGAATGAAATCTAACTATTTATGTATGTGTATTTGAATCTAATTTTTATCTAAAGATACTACCATATCATATATCAGATGCATCAGTTTCAATAATAAGTACTGCATGTAGATGGGGTATGTCTAAACACGATAACTATTAGACTTACTGTTTTTAGATTTGAATAATAGTAGTGTGTTCATTGATCCATATATGAGGATTGTTTTGGAGTCTTTTAAATAATGGTCCACAAATCTGTCCAAATTTTGGGATAAAATTTAAAATATAGTTTAAGCATCCTAAAAATATTTGTAATTGAGTTTTATCTTTTATTTCATCAGAAAATTTATTAGCAAATTCAATTGATCTTTGAATATGAGTTATTATATATTGATAAATATTAAATCCTAAAAATTTAATTTTAGTCTGAAATAATCTGATTTTAGGGGAAAAAATTACTAGTCCATTATATTTAATAATATTTAAAAATTGATATAAGTGTTTAAAATATTGATCAATTGTGGTAGAAAAAATTAAAATATT
>JAOVVI020013804.1:0-11721 GCA_028571085.2 Nepenthes alata | reverse complement strand
TAAAAGAATAAATAAATAAAACAAATATTATAAAAATATGTAATTTACTTTGAGACCCTGAGACTTTTTTAATTTGCTAAAACTTTGATACGTACCTGGATTCAATTTCGAACAGATTAGGATTCGTCGGGATTATTCGAACCGGCTCCGTTCACTGAGTTCGAATCCTGCACACCACTAAAACGAATAAAAGATCAGTGTGTCGGCGAGACGTGGTCACATCAAAAATACTCCGGCGTTCAAGTCAGTAAAATTTTTTAAATTATGGAAGGTAAACTGGAAAGCAAGAGACGGAGAGAGTGAGTTAAAGCAAAAACAGAAAATGACATCAAATTCAAAGAAACTAAAAAACATAACAAAGAAAAAATTAAAATTTCTAATTATATTTTTTAGTTTTTTAAAATTTTACTTTTATTTTTCATCTTTCTTTTTTTTGTTTTTAATTTTTTTAATGTTGTGTAATATTTGATTTTCTCCATTTTCGTCCTTTTTCATCTTTAATTATCTAACAAAAATTTATGTACAATTTATTAGTTTTTATTTATTTTTTTTTCAATTTTTTTATTATTCTTTTTTGATATTTTAGCGTTAAATTTTAAAAACTTTAATATTTAAATTTTATATTTCAGATTTTGTCTTTTCAATTTCTCCCTGTTATTTTTATTTTTTGATTCCTTTTTTATCATTTTATTTTCTTTTAATTTAAATTTTTAATTAATTATTTATTTTTTTAATTTTAATATTTTTCAATACTTGATCTTTTTTTTGTTTTACTTTTTTTTCTGTCTACTTCTTTCTTTAAAAAAATATTATCTTTTATTTTTCAGTGTTTTAATTCTTATTTATTTTATTTTTATTTTTTTCTATTTTCTTGATTATTTTTTTAACCCTTTTGTTTTAGAAGTTATTGTTTCTATTTTTTTAAACTTTTTTTTCTATTTTCTATTTTCTTAGATGTTAATTTTTTCTAATTTTTTATCAATTTTTACTATCCTTTATTTAGATTTATGTAGATTTTTTTACTATATTTAATTTTATTATTTTATTAGTTTTTATTTTAAGTTTTTTTATTGTTTATTTTCATCCTGCTTATTTTATATTTTTTATATTTTTTCTCTTCCTACTTTTCTTACTTTTCATCTCTTTCTCCTTCTACACTGTTTCTTCTTTTTAGTTTATTTTTATTTCGTTAAATCCCATTTTATTTGTATTTCTTATATTTTAGATTTTTTTTTTATTTTTAGATATCTAATTTTTTAGTTGTATTTCTTATATTTGTCCTTTTATTTTGCATAAATAATAATTAATTATTTACTTTATTATTTTTTAACTTCTATTTAAAAAAAGAAAAATGGATAATGAAAAAATTAATAAAAACTAAACAAATATATATATAAAAATTGAATAATTAAAAACTAGAAATTTTGGAAAATTAAAATAAAAATTTTAACAAAAGAAATTAAAAAGCTAAACGAATAGAAAAATAAAATAATTATTAAGAAATAAAAACAAAAACAAAAAATAATAAATATACAAAATATCAAATTCAAAGAAACTAAGAAACATAACAAAGTAAAAATTAGATAATAAAAATTGTAATATAAATTTTGAAAACAAATGGATAAAAAACAGCTAAATTTTTTTTTGAAAAATTACGAATACAAAATAAGAAAAATAAAATAAAGGACAAATAAGTTCAAAAAATATTTAAAAAAATTATTTTCAATTTCTGATAGTTTTTACTTTATTTTATTTTTTATTATTAATTTTTTATTATTGTTATTCCTTATTTTTACTTAAATTACCGATTCTAGATATTTAATTTTGAATTTTTATTATTTTTTTTCTCTTTTTTTATCTTTATATTTTTTATATCTTACCATTTTATTATTTTATTTTCATTTTTATGAAATTTTTCAATTTTTTTCTTCTTTTTTATTTTTCATCTTTTATTTTGTTAATATTTTTCTTCTATTTTTTATTTCTATTTTTTAGTTTTTTCTTTTAATTTATTATTTATTCTTTCTAATTTTATAATATTTATGTAAAATTTTTCTAAATTTTTTATAATTTTTATCTTTTATTTTAATATGTATATTTTATTCTATGCTTATTTTAATATAATATTTTTAGTATGCTTATTTTTATTTAGAAAGTTAATTACAATTATTTTAGTTTCTTAATCTAAAAATAAATTTAAAAAATAAAAAATTTTAAGAAGCTATTTTTTCGAATATTTCAATGGCTACAAATCAAAGATTTTCATACCTTTTAAATCTTAATGAGTATTTCAAGTTTGATTTGTTATTTTAATGAGTATAGTTTAAATAAATTGAGTTATGCTTTAAACATAGGCATGAATTCTTAGGATGGGAGTACTAATCTCATGGATCACTTTTACACCTTTTTGAGCTTCCAGGGCCTGGAGGAGGCATTCATATGCCGATATTTTTTCCTCACCTTCAAATGGGATACCCGGATCTGGTTCTATTGACTTTCCTTGAACATGATCTGGAGTTTTTGGGATCTCACTGATCTCTTCCTAGCACAATACGCGTCCAATCGCCAAGAAGAAAAGTAGTCGTGGTACCTTGCCCACATAAAGCAGAAGCAGGGAGAAAACCCGAAGAGATTCTTAGAGCAGTTCGCGGCTGAAGCTCGGAGAATCCCCAAGCTCACCGAAAAAGTGAAGCTTAGCAACTTCATCTCCGCGCTAGGGCCGGGTGACTTCTTTGAACACCTGGCCCACAAGAATTCGAAACTTTTTAGGAAGCGGAAGTTATTACCCAAACTACGTGGCCGCCAAAGAGGTCAATGAGGTAAAGCGTCCGGAGAGGACGACCAGTCTCACTCTTTCTCGGCGAAGGTGAAGAGGAAAAATGGGGGCGGCAATAACCCCCAAATGAAGCAACTCAGGGCCAGGCCACCCATGCAGAGGGAGTATAGACCTGTTAACCCAACCCTGCTGAATGACACACTGGCAAACATTCTCATGCAGATCCGTGGGGAGAAATTTGTCAAGTGGCCAAAGCCACAAAAGAATACGGAGGGAGGAGATCCAACTAAGTATTACGATTTTCATCGATCTTCAAGACATACCACGAAAGAATGTAAGACACTGCAATAGGAGATCAAAGAACTGATCTGTTGTGGCCACCACATAAAGTTCCTAAGGAACCCTGGGCAGACCTCTGTAACCTCAGGTGGTGACGGATCAGATCAGCTCCAGCAAAGGAATTGGGTAGCCGTTTGGGTGGTCAATATGGTGACCACTCGACTTGCCAAGGCGCACCCAATTGATCACCAGGAGAAGCTGGACAAGCGCATGAAACAAAGGCGGGGGGAAGATGTCATTAGCTTTAGTGATAATGATGACTCATGTTATCTTCTCCCATTCGGATCCCCTTATTGTATCTGCAGTAGTTTCAAATGGTACGCTCGACTACCAGTTGAAACGAGTTTTCGTCGATAATGAAAGTTCAAGAGATTTGCTCTACCTCGATACATACTTTAAGTTAGGAAAAAAATGCTCTAAGGTTGGACGAGGTTATTGCTTCCTCACTCAAGAACGAGTTAAGGCAGTCACAAGAGACCTCGTCATCCTCTCACGCTGAGGTGCTTGTGACAGAATCCATGGAAAGAAGCAGAGATCGCAGCCAGAAATCAGGAGAGAAAGGCTGCAGTAAATTACGATCAAGGTATCAAAATCTTGACTGTCATCACTGTGGAAAGAAGGGCCACATCAAGAAGTATTGCTTCAAGTGGAAGCGAAAAAATACGGAGAAGGAAAAAGGTGATAAGGGACATGGAGAGGAAACGTTTTTCCGTCTCAGTGGTTACAGGAGGCAACCTCCTGTTGACGTGTGAAGGGGACGAGACAAATCTGACGGACGAGAAGTCCGGTTGGGTAATTGATTCTGGTGCTACTTTACATGCCACGTCCAGAAAGGGATTGGTCACATCTTATACTCTAGAAGACTTTGGAGTGATCAGGATAGAAAATGAAGTAACATCCCCAGTTATAGGCAGAGATGATGTTATTCTTGTTACCAATAATGGGATGAAACTATTGTTGAAGGATGTACGTCATGTCCCTATATTCAGTTGGATGTTATCTCAACCGGTCAGTTGGATGATGAAGATTACTGTAATACCTTCTTGAAGGCGAGTGGAAACTGACTAGAGGATCTCTTCTTGTAGTAAGAGAAAAAAAGAGCTTCGGCCTGTATGTGTTGAAGGCCTGTGCAGTGGCCGGGTACGTAAATGCTGTAGGTGACAAGAAGTCTGAAAACTTGTGGCATAGGAGGTTGGGCCACATAAGTAAATCTGGACTGTGTCATCTCGTTAGAAAAGGTCTTATCTCCAAAGTAAAGGAGGATGACAGACAGAATACGTGTCCTCATTGTTTGGCCGGCAAGCAGAGGAGAGTCTCATTCCACGGAGACTCATCCTCCTCAAAGGTGGAGATGCTTGATCTCATCCACACAGATATGTGTTGATCATTTAAGAAGAAGTCGTTTGGTGGAGCCTAATACCTTATTTTTTTCAGTGACGATTGTTCTAAAAAGTTGTGGGTCTACTCACTGAAGACCAATGACCAAGTCCTCGGCATGCTTGAGAAGTTTCATACTCTTGTTGGGCGTCAAACGGGAAAAAAACTGAAGGTCATCCATAGCGATAATGGCAAGGAATACATAAGACATTTTGATGCCTATTATCGGTAACATTGTATTAGGCATCAGAAAACACCACCAAAGATGCCACAGTTGAATAGAGTGACTGAACAGATGAACCGTACGCTTCTGGAGAGAGTTCGTTGTATGCTCTCGGAAGCCAAACTCTCTCCGTCTTTTCTGGGATGAAGCAATAAGGATGACGGCCTACATCATAAATAGGTCGCCTAGTAAACCCTTGAAGGGTGAATTGCGGGAGAAAACATGGACGAAAAAGGAACCATCCTATGATCATCTGCGGGTGTTTCGATGTAGGGCTTTTGTTCATGTCCCAAGAGATAAAATGACAAAGTCGGAGCCAAAGACGATGTAGTGTGTCTTTCTGGGCTATGGAGAGGATAAGTTGGGCTACAGATTCTATGATCCAATCGGAAGAAAACTTGTCTGGTCAAGGGGTGTAACATTTGCTAAAACTGAGACGATTAAAGATATTGACAAGAAGGCCAAGTGCGATAATGATGAGACGGACAAAATGAGTGTCAAAACTGTCCGTCCTGTATCATTCGAAGACAAGGACAATAGTCATGAGGTGGCTGAGGATAATGAAGAGGAAATCATGGCGCTTGATGATGACCAAGATGAAGTCATCCCTCAACCGGTTGAGGATGTCTCTGTTAGACGATCCTCGCGAAACAGATGGTCGTCCGTCCGCCTGTCGCCCAGCGAATACGTTATGATTACTGATGTTTGAGAACCTGACACTTATGAAGAGGCTATGCAGGACGAAAGTAAGGAAAAATGGCTTGAAACTATGAATGATGAAATGAGTTCTCTACATGAGAATCACATCTTCAATTTAGTCAAGCTTCCGAAGGAAAAAAGGCCCTTAAGAATAAATGGGTCTTCCGGTTGAAAATAGATGTGAACACTACGAAGCCAAGGTACAAGGCGAGGCTAGTGGTGAAAGGTTTCAGTTAACGTAAGGGAGTCAATTTTGATGAGATTTTCGCTCTAGTAGTGAATATGTCATCCATACAAGTCGTGCTGGGTTTGGCGGCTATCCAAAACCCAGAGATAGAGCAGATGGATATCCGAATGATTTTTCTCTATGGTGAGCTTGAGAAAGAGATTTACATGGAACAACCGAAAGGGTTTAAGGCTAAGGGGGAGGAACAACTTGTCTGTCATCTGAGAAAGAGTCTGTTTGGTCTGAAACAAGCTCCTAGGCAGTGGTACAAGAAGTTTGAGTCGGTTATAGCCAGTCTAAGGTACCGGCAGACTAATCGTGACCACTAAGTATTTGTACAGAGGTTTTCTAATGATGATTATGTAATCCTTCTCCTGTACGTGGATAACATGCTAATAGTTGGACGTAACGATGCCCGGATAAAGGAGCTAAAGGAGCAACTTAGGCGGTCATTTGCTATGATGGACCTAGGATAGGCGAAGCAAATTCTCTATGTCAGAATTATCCGCGATTGAAAGACAAGGAAATTTTGGCTGTCTCAAGAGAGCTACATTGAGAAGGTACTCCAACGATTCAATATAGACAAGTCGAAACCTGTGAGCATACCATTGGCAAGCCACCACAGATCGAGCGTTCGCCAATGTCCGTCCTCTGAAGAAGAGAAGGCATACATGAGAAATGTTTCCTATTCCTCAGCTGTGGGAAGTCTGATGTATGCTCTGGTGTGCACAAGGCCCGACATAGCACATGTCATTGGCGCAGTGAGCCGGTTCCTACCAAATCCAGAGAAGGTGCACTAGTCAGCAGTCAAGTGGATCATGAGATATATCCGAGGAACTTCCAAGAGGTGCATGTGTCTTAGAAATAACAAGCCTCAGTTAGAGGGATACTTGGACGCTGATATGGCTGGAGACATTGATTCACAAAAATTAACATCAGGGTATTTAGTGAAATTTGCAAGAGGTGAAGTTTCCTGGCAATTCAAGCTGCAGAAGTGCGTGGCTTTGTCAACCACTGACGCTAAGTATATTGCAGTGACAGAAACTTGTAATGAGATGTTGTGGATAATGAAGTTCATTAAAGAATTAGGACTTAAACAGGAGGAGTATAAGGTATTCTGTGACAGTCAGAGTGTAATATATCTCTGTAAGAATTTTTTATTCCACTCTAGATCAAAGCACATTGATGTTCGGTACCATTGGATGAGAGACATGCTTGAAGCTTGTCTACTATCACTGGAGAAGGTCGATACTGAAAAAAATGGGGCTAATATGATGACCAAGATTTTACCACCAAAGTGTAAAAATGAAGCTTGCTGTAACTTAGCTTGGTTGACGGATATTACTTCTTCATGGTCGTGAGGGGAAATTTATTGGGAATCACTCCCGTGTGGAAGTCCTTGTTTTAATTAGAGGACTTAGATGGAGACGTATGTGCTACTACGCTTAGAATAAGTAAAAGAAGTTCCGATCAACATAGTTAACCGGATTCATCTGGGCAGTCAACAATACCGGTCATCATTGTTGACCGGTTGAAGGCATGAGTTGTCCTGATTTGCTGATGGCTCTCAGACGGACAACACCGACGGCCAACAGAGATGTTGACCGTCCTTGTGGAGAAGACGGTCAACTGTGTTGACCGACTTGTGGAAAGCATGGACGGAGGAATGTAGGCCGTCTGTCGGGAAATCAAGAACGGCGCCAACTTAGAAGATTTTCTGATGATACGTGATCTCAGGCGATTATACAGGAGCCATTTTTTGCGGAATATATTCATATTACTGGTAATGACAGATCTTGTCGGACAAATATGGAATATTTGCCTAGATTTTCAACTTATGGTTCTGATTATTGATTGCAAGTATTTTAGACTTGCCATTTTATGATGACTAGAGAGATTTTGTTCGCTCGGGTGAGGCTAAGTATAAGAGAGAATAAAAATGTGAAGAGATGAGAGATTTATAAGAAACCGTTGTGTATTTTGCTTGTACTCTGTTCTTCGTTTTCTGTTCTTTACTGCCTGTGTAACAGGGGAAAGATGTTCCCAGTCTCACATATAATGGAATTTGTTCCGTGGACAGATTGTCCCGTAATTTTTCCCTTATTTAATAAGGGTTTTCCACGTAAAAAATCTGGTGTAAGTTTTTCTTCTTCTTTCTCATTCCTTACTGTGTTGATTTGAGGGGTAGTTGGATGCCTCCTATCTCCAACGTCTTGGTGCTACTGCTTCTATATTTTACTGGTCTGTCTGCATCTGATATGTCTATGCGCTGCTGGCCCACTGGTTTTAGCTGCTGCTGCAGCGTGCTGCAAGTTACAGTAGCCGGGAAGCACGAGAAGATTGCTGATGCTGCACTTTTGGTTTGATGGTGTTACTGTGGTTATGCTTTTAATATCATTTGCTGCTGATGGCTTTGTTATTTTTTACTACCGATGGTGCTGGATCTAGGGCTTGGGGGGTGTTATCACCTTGTCTTCTGGTTATTTTGGTTTATTGCTCCCGAGCATCTTCATGATTTTGGTCTATTTCTTAATCTAGAGTCACATTCTAGATTAAATTTACTTTGAACTATATTTCTGTGTATCCTTTTCTCCTTCATTAATGACATGCATTGTCTTTTTAAAAAAAAAAAAAAATTCATCGACAGAGCCCAATCGTTGTCTTCTAGGAGGTCAAAAGAAGCTTTTTTTTTTTTTTTTTTGGGTTTCCTAACTACATAAACTATATTTTTTAGGGCTTTGAAGTGAAAGATTTTCATTTGTGTAGGCATATCCACAGTTCTGCATAAACTACGGAGAAGATCCATGCCTTCAAATAGGCAAATTCTTCACTTCTATAAATCAGATATTCTGGCATAAAGAAACAATTCTTAATTGGCCCCAACCTCGTTAGCTGATCTAAACCATGCTCCATCTATATCCAGCAGATCCTTCATCCATAACATGAAGCACCATCCTCGATTTTCCATTATATCTTTCATCCATCAAACAGAGCATCTAGGGATATATGCAGCGATTTTACTCTTAATCAGTATCGACTTGACACGTGAAAAGTGTTGGGATGGCAAAGAGTCTTGTAAACCATGACATGTTCAACCAGAGGAAGAGTCGTCATCACAACTAGCTCAGCATAGCCCCTTTTTGTGCTGGTAGGTATTGGGAGTTAAAATTACACTGCAACTCTAATGGTGTAGAAACCAGAAGTGACTAAAACCATAAATGAATCAAGAAGAAAGCAGCTAATACACCGCCAAAGCATATATGGACAAGTATGCTGAACAGCCAACATGACATCAAGGTCTGGAAAACAAAGCAATGGTCCCATTAAACAAAACAAAAGGACAATTTTTTCCCCATTCAAAAGCTTGCCAGCGTATGAAGACAGAAAGCAATAAAAAATTCTTCTGCGAGAGCGATTGACTGATTCTACCACATTCCTTCATGACATACATTTGAGTTAACCAATACACTTGAGTTTCCTTCAGAACAATGAGGGTTGGAGCATCCATTGTTGGTGCACTGACCTCTTTTCTCCAGTTAGCAGCCACAGATTGATCACCTCTGAATTGTGGCCTGATGAAATTCATTTTGAGTACATCGAAACGCCAGCCTCTCTTTCTGCAGTGTTCATGGGTTTTCCCAGATCCAGGGACCTTGGCTGTGACTACTGACCAAAGTATTCGCACTACCATAGCTGCATAAATAGCTTCACTCAATATTTGCAACAACATAGCTTCAGGAACCAGCAGACTCCAAACTGAATTTCTGATAGGTCTCATCCACAGATCCACCATACATGAAAGGACAAGAGGATTGACCCTTTTTTAACATCAACTTCATTTAATGTCGCTGATCACCATATACACATGGATGACAGGACGAATCATTTCCTTAAACTTCAACTTCAAGAGATTGAATATGACTAGCATCCTGATTAAATGGAACACAAATGTGTAATTCACCCTTCTGTGTCCAAAATTTTGAGCCTGCTCAATTGAATCTGCTGACATGTCATTTCTAGGTGTATTTTCACTCAAATGGCACACTAGACTCTTGCATTTCCATAGGAAAAAAAGCAAGTGCCAAGTAAATTTCGCAATATGTTTTATAGTCAAGGATGAATTCCCGAAATTTCAATATCAGGCTGTAAATTCTGATTTTCAACGTACCAGGATATTTTGCACCATGCAAAGATCTCTTCACAAAAACAATTGCAGGATGACTCAATCTGGGTCACTTCATTTACATCTGAAATCAATGGCCATCATTTCCCCATCCCCTGAACAAGATTTCGTACTGCAAACATTCAGCCTCTCGCCAGGTTGATGTCTAGAAGACAGAATGGCCTGATCTCCACATAAACGCTCCAGTCCTATCAGCACTATTGATGGATGCGTCTGATGCACCCTTCTCCCTCGTATTCAATTGGCACTTGGCCACCTTCTTTCATTACTGTAGTTGGGTAAGAGTCATCTTCAACATGGCTATCATTGATTTCATGATCGGAATATATATCGCATAGAAATGAACCTTTCATTTGATTTAAACAACATAATTTCTTTAGTTCCTGATGGAAACTCTGAGGTTTGTTCTTGTACATATTGTAACATATATGAACCCCACTTTTCATATTCTCAACCCACTCTGATGGGCTTGAGTGCAAATCAACATAAAGGTGAATCCCATATTCACTACTAACATCAAACTGCAAAGTAGGTGAAGAAACTTCAATAGAAGAATCGACAACAGAAGAAAAGGCATTCTCTGGCACACAAGCACCGCCCTTACTGTCTCTTTGTTGAAGTTGGGGTAAATTTTGCTTATTCACCCATGCCTGCAAGTACAAAAGACACAAGCTGACTTATGCATATTACAAGAAAAATGAGATCAAAGGCCCCACACTGTCATGTCTTCCTCATAGCAAACTGTCTAGTAAATAATGGTAGGACATTCAAGAACTCTATGCAAGTTCAGATAGCCATGCCAATAGATTTTTTTTTAAGACTACTATAATTCATTTTAAGAAACTTTCAGAATGGCAGAAGAGTTTTTTTTTTTTTTTCAGCCGCATTTCCAGCAAAAATATCACAATCAACAAAGAGGTCTATGGTGCCCTCCTGCATGCACAAATCTTGTGAAAATAATACGTCTATGCATGACAACATGCTGCTACATGCCCGACTCTGATTTTATTCAGGGTGAAAACACTGGTGAGTCCAAGCTTCTTTCCTGAGAGTAGCAACATGGATATAAATCAAACCTTGTCAGAAGTAACAGCAGATGTGAAGTCATGCGAAAAACTTGGAAGTACATCTTGAGGATTAGTGTATCTCCCATTCGCTGATCCATTCTGAAAGCAATCTGAAAGAGGGATTCAGTCATACCCAATGCAGTAAAAACTTCTACTGTGTACAGAAAATGCACGTGAAATGATAAAACTATTTCCTCTTTTGTATTTGTTGATTTGTTCTTTTTGTTGACCAACAAGGCAAACACTGTTGATATAAAAATGTTCAGCCTTTTAGATCTTTAGTTGGATACTGTGAGAACATTTGCACACCTTTTCTTTCATCACCAGCAGAATTTATCCAAGCCCCAAGCTGCATCTCTGATGCCGAAGATGAAGCACAGGGAACACTTTTAGTCCCCTTGCATAGCATTTTTGAAGCCAAATTTCTTCTCTGCATAGTGATAAATCAAGAAAGAATGAAATTATACAAAATTAGTGAAGGTTTATAAAATGCATTATACAAATAATAATAGTAATAAACAAGAAGATAGGATGTAAGCAAGGAGAAATGACAATGACTTAAAAAGTGGAAGTAGAGCAAGAATAAGAACAAACGGGTACAGTTTCAAGACCAATTGACCACCACTAAGAAAGCACTCATCTAGATAAGGCCATAGGCTCCAGCAATTCTTCAAAGACAGGCCACAACACACCATGGAAGGAAATAAAAATATATAAACTAATTACAAACTGTTGCCAATACCATCATGTTGATAATATATAGGTACAAAGCATTTCTCATTCATCATCATTCTTAACCAAAATGAGATCTCCTCAATAACTCACCCCCAC
>JAOVVI020013803.1:0-11721 GCA_028571085.2 Nepenthes alata | reverse complement strand
AAGAGTCGCACCCGGTAACTCCAGTGTCGTGCCCAGCATCGCGAGTGTCTCTCCCAGCACCTCCAATGTTGCGCCCAGCACCGCGAGTGTCGCTCCCAACACCTCCAGTGACACACCCAGCACCGCGAGTGTCGCTCCCAGCACCTCCACTCTCTAGCCCAGCACTGCTAATGTCGCTCCAAGCACCTCTAGTGTCGCTTCCAGTGCCTCCACTGTCTAGCCCAGCACCGCTAATGTCTTTCCCAGCACCTCTAGTGTTGTGCCCAGCTCTGCCAGTGTCGCTCCGAGCTCATACAGTGCCGCACCTAGCACCACCAGTGTCGCTCCTAGAACCTCCAGTGTCACGCCCAGCACCACGAGTGTTGCTCCCAACACCTCAAGTGTCGCGACCAGCACCCCGAGTGTCACTCCCAGCACCTTCAGTGTCGCGGCCAACACCCCGAGTGTCTCTCCCAGCACCTCTAGTGTCGCGCCCAGAAACACCAGTGTCGCACCCAACACCTCCAGTGTCGCACCCATCACCACGAGTGTCGCTCTATCACCTCCAGTGTCACGGCCAGCACCGCCATTGACGCTCGCAGCACCTCTAGTTTCACGCCCAGCACCTCCAGTGTCGCGCCCAGCACAGCGAGTGTCGCTCCACCACCTCGAGTGTCACGCCTAGCACCCCGAGTGTCACTCCCAGCACGTCCAGTGTTGCGCCCAACTTCCCGAGTGTCACTCCCAGCACCACCAGTGTCACGCCCATAAATGCCAGTGTCGCACCCATCACCGTGAGTGTCACTCGTAGCACCTCCAGTGTCGAACCCACCACCGCCAGTGTCGCTCACAGCACCTCCTGTGTCGCGTCCAGCACCCCAAGTGTCGCTGCCAACACCTCTAGTGTCGCGCCCAGCACTGCGAGTGTCACTCCCAGCTCCTCCAGTGTCGTGCTCCGCATCCCGAGTGTCACTCCCAGCACCTCTAGTGTCGCGCCAAGCATCCCGAGTGTCACTCCCAGCACATCTGGTTCACACCCAGCCCCCCGAGTGTGGCTCCCACCACCTCCAGTGTCGCGCCCAGCAATGCCAGAGTTGCACCTGGCAACTCCAGTGTCGTGCCCAGCACCGCGAGTGTCGCTCCCAGCACCTCCAGTGTCGCACCCAGCACCGCGAGTGTTGCTCCCAGCACCTCCAGTGTCGCACCCAGTACCGCGAGTGTCACTCCTAGCACCTCCAGTGCCTCACCTAGTGCCACGAGTGTCGCGCCCAGCACCCGAGTGTCGCTCACAGCAGCTCTAGTGTCTCGCCCAGCAACGCCAATGTCACGCCCAGCACCTCCAGTGTCACTCCCATCACTGCGAGTGTCGCTCCCAGCACATTCAGTGTCGTGCCTAGCACCCCGAGTGTCACTCCCAGCACCTCTTGTGTCGCGCCCAGCAAGGCTAGTGTCGCACCCAGAACCTCAAGTGTGGCACCCAGCACCGCGAGTGTCCCTCCCAGCACCTCCATTGTCACTCCCAGCACCACTAGTGTCGCTCCCAGCTCCTCCTGTGTCGTTCCAAGCAACACGAGTGTCGCCCCAGCACCTCCAGCATTGCACCCAGCACCGCGAGTGTCGCTCCCAGCACCTCAAGTGTCGCGGCCAGCACCGCTAGTGTCACACCCAGCACCTCCGGTGTCATGCCCAGCGCCGCGAGTGTCACTCCTAGCACCTCCAGTGTCACGGCCAGATCTCCAAGTGTCACTGCCAGCACCTCCAGTGTCACACCCAGCACCACGACTGTCGCTCCCAGCTCTACTAGTGTCAGACCCAGCACCTTCAGTGTCGCGCCCAGCACTACGAGTGTCACACCTAGCACCTTCAATGTCGCGCCCAGCACCACGAGTGTCGCTCCCAGCACCACCAGTGTCGTGCCCAGAATCACGAGTGTCGCTCCCAGCACCTCCAGTGTCATGCCAAGCAACACGAGTGTTGCCCCAGCACCTCCAACGTTGCACCCAGCACCTCAAGTGTCGCTCCCAGCAGCTCAAGTGTCGCGCCCAGCACTGCCAGTGTCACACCCAGCACCTCCGGTGTCATGCCTAGCACCGCGAATGTCGCTCCCAGCACCTCCATTGTCACTGCTACCTCCCCAAGCGTCGCCCCCAGCACCACCAGGGTCGCGCCAAGCACCCCGAGTGTCGCTCCCAGCACCACTAGTGTCAGACCCAGCACCTTCAGTTTCGCGCCCAACGCCACGAGTGTCACACCCAGCACCTTCAGTGTCGCGCCCAGCACCACGAGTGTCGCTCCAAGCACCTCCAGCGTCGCGCCCAGCACGGCGTGTGTCGCACCCAGCACCTCCAGGGTCCCGCCAAGCAACGCCAGTGTCGCGCCCAGCACCTCCAGTGTCACGCCCAGCACCGCTAGTGTTTCTCCCAGCACCTCCATTGTCTCACCCAGCACATCTAGTGTTGCGCCCAGCACCCCAAGTGTCACTCCCAGCACCACTAGTGTCGCACCTAGAAATGCTAGTGTCCCACCCAGCACCTCCAGTGTTGCGCACAGCACCGCGAGTGTCTCTCCCAGCACCTCCATTATCGCGCCCAGCACCGCTGATGTCGCTTCCAACACCTCCAGTGTCGCCCCCAGCACCGCGAGTGTCACTACCGGCCACTCGAGTGTCATGACCAGCACTGCGAGTGTCACTCCCAGCACCGCGAGTGTCACTCCCAGCACCTCCAGTGTCGCGACCAGCACTGCAAGTGTCGCTCCCAGCACCTCAAGTGTAGCGCCCAGCACTGCGAGTGTCCCTGTTAGAACTTTTAGTGTCGCGCCCAGGACCCCGAGTGTTGCTCCCAGCACGTCCAGTGTCACGCCTAGCAACGTAAGTGTCGCACCCAACACCTCCAGTGTTGCACCCAGCACCGTGAGTATCGCTCCCAATACCTTTAGTGTCACGCCCACCACCGCGAGTGTCGCTCCCAGCACCTCCAGTGTCGTACCCCGCACCGCGAGTGTGGCTCCCAGCACCTCCAGTGTCGCACCCAGCACCGCGATTGTTGTTCCTAGCACCTCCAGTGTCGCACCCCGCACCGCGAGTGTGGCTCCCATCACCTCCAGTGTCCCACCCAGCACCACGAGTGTCCCTCCCAGTAACTCCAGTGTCGTGCCCAGCACCGCGAGTGTCTCTCCCAGTGCCTCGTCCAGTGCGGCGAGTGTCACTCCCAGCACCTCCAGTGTCGCGCCCAGCACCCCAGTGTCTCTCCCAGCACCTCTAGTGTCTCGCCTAGCAGCGCCAGTGTCACACCCAACACCTCCAGTGTCGCGCCTAGCCCCGCGAGTGTCGTTCCAAGCAAATTTAGTGTCGCGATGAGCACCCCGAGTGTCGCTCCCAGCACCTCTCGTGTCGCGCCTAGCAATTCTAGTGTCGCAACCTTCACTTCCAGTGTGGCACCTAGCACCGCGTGTGTCGCTCCCTGCTCCTCCAGTGTCGCGCCCAGCACCACGAGTGTCACTCGCAGCATGTCCCGTGTCCCGCCCAGCACCAAGAGGGTCTCTCCCAGGACCTCTAGTGTCGCACCCAGCACCGCGATTGTCGCTCTCAGCACCTCTAGTGTCGCGGCCATCTCCGCGAGTGTCGCTCCCAGCACCTCAAGTGTCGCTCCAAACATAACCAGTGTCACTCCCATCACCTCCAGTGTCGCGCCCATCACCTTGAGTGTCACTCCCAGCACCTCCAGTGTCACGCCCAGCAATGCCTATGCCGCATCCAGCACCTCAAGTGTCACGTCTAGCACCGCGAGTGTCGCTCCCAGCACCTCCAGTGTCCCACCCAGCACCCCGAATGTCACTCCCAGCAAATCCAGTGACGCGCCCAGCACCCCGAGTGTCACTCCCAGCATCTCCAGTGCCTCGCCCATAACCGCGAGTGTCGCTCCCAACACCTCCAGTGTCGCGCCTAGCTTCCCAAGTGTCGCTCCCAGCACCTTCAGTGTCGCGCCAGGCACCCCGAGTGTCACTCCCAACACCTCTAGTGTCGCACCTAACAACTTCAGTGTCGTGCCCAGCACCTCAAGTGTCGCGCCCAGCACCCCGAGTGACGCTCCCAGCAGCTTCAGTGTCGCACCAAGAACCACGAGTGTCGCTCCCAGCACCTCCCGTGTCGTGCCCAGCACAGCGAGTGTCGCTCCCAGCACTTTCAGTGTCACACCCAGCACCTCCCGTGCGCCCGGCAACGCTAGTGTCGCACCCAACACCTCCAATGTGGCACCCAACACCGCGAGGGTCACTCCAAGCACCTCCAGTGTCGCACACAGCACCGCGAGTGACGCTCCCAGCACCTGCAGTGTCGTGCCCTGCACCGGGAGTGTCACTCCAATCACCTCCAGTGTTGCGCCCAGTACCGCGACTGTCGCTCCCAGAACCTCAAGTGTCGCGGGTAGCACCACCAGTGTCGCACCCAGCACCTCCGATGTCGTGCCCAGCACCACGAGTGTCGCTCCCAGCAACTCCAATGTCGCGCCCAGCGCCCCGAGTGTCGCTCCCAGCACCTCTAGTGTCAGACCCAACACCTCTAGTGTCAGACCCAGCACCTTCAGTGTCGCGCCCAGCACCACGAGTGTTGCACCCAGCACCTTCAGTGTCGATCCCAGCACCACGAGTGTCGCACCCAACACCTCCAGTGTCACACCCTGCCAACCGAGTGTCGCTCCTAGCACCTCTAGCGTCGCGCCCAGCAATTCCAGTGTCGGACCCAACAACTCCAGTGTCACACCCAGCACCGCTATTGTCGCTCCCAGCACCTCCAGTGTTGTGCCCAGCACCGCGAGTTTCTCTCCCAGCACCTCCATTGTCCCACCCAGCAGCGCTAGTGTCGCTCCCAGTAACTCTTATGTCGCGCCCAACACCGCGAGTGTCGCTCCTAGCACCTCCATTGTCTCGCCCAGTACCGTGAGTTTCGCTCCCAGCACCTCCAGTATCGCGCCCAGTACCCTTAGTGTCGCTCCCAACACCTGTAGTGTGTCGCCCGGCAACGCCAGTGTCGTGCTCAGCACCTCCAGTGTCGCGCCCAGCACCGCTAGTGTTGCTCCCAGCACATTCACTATCGCGCCAACCACCCCGACTGTCGCTCCCAGCACCTCCTGTGTCACGCCCAGCAATGCTAGTGTCACACCCAGCACCACCAGTGTGGCACCCAGCACCGCGAGGGTCGCTCCAAGCAACGCCAGTGTCGCACAAAGCACCGCGAGTGACTCTCCCAGCACCTACAGTGTCGCGCCCAGCACTGCGAGTGTTGCTCCCCGCACCTCAAGTGTTTCACCCAGCAACGCGAGTGTCGCTACCAGCACCTCAAGTGTCACGCCCAGCACAACCAGTGTCGCACCCAGCACCTCCGGTGCGAGTGTCGCTCCCAGCACCTCCAGTGTCATGCCCAGCAACCCGAGTGTCTCTCCCAGCACATCTAGTGTCGGACTCAGCACCTTCAATGTCGGGCCCAGCACCACGAGTGTCGCACCCAGCACCTTCAGTGTCGCACCCAGCAACACGAGTGTCGCTCCCAGCACCTCCAGTATCGTGCCCTGCATCCCGAGTGTCGCTCCCAGCACATCCAGCGTCACGCACAGCAATGCTAGTGTCACACCCAGCACCTTCAGTGTCACGGCCTGCACCGCTATTGTCGCTCCTAGCACCTCCATTGTCACACCCAGCACATCTAGTGTCGCTCCTAGCAGCTCCAAGGTCACACCCAGAAACACCAGTATTGCACCAAGCACCTCCAGTGTTGCGCCCAGCACCGCGAGTGTCTCTCCCAGCACCTCCATTGTCGTGCCCAGCACCGCTAGTGTCGCTCCCAGCAAATCCTGTGACGCACCCAGCACCAAGAGTGTCGCTCCAAGCACCTCCAATGTCTCGTCCAGCACCGTGAGTTTCGCTCCCTGCACCTCCAGTGGCGCACCCATCACCGCGAGTGTCGCTTCCAACACCTCCAGTGCCTCACCCAGCATCGTGAGAGTCACTGCCAGCACCTCCAATGTCTTGCCCAGTACCCCGAGTGTCACTCCCAGCACCTGTAGTGTCGCTCCTAGCAACGCTAGTGTCGCACCCAGCACCTCCAGTGTTGCACCCAGCACTGCGAGTATCGCTCCCAGCACCGCGAGTGTCGCACACAGCACCGCGAGTGACTCTCCCAGCACCTCTAGTGTCTCACCCAGCACCGCGAGTGTCGTTCCTAGTACCTCCAGTGTTGCGCCAAGCACCACGAGTGTCGCTCCCATCACCTCAAGTGTCGCGCCCAGCACAGCCAGTGTCACACCCAGCACCTCCGTTGTCGTGCCCAACACCGTGAGTGTCGCTCCCAGCACCTCCAGTGTCACGGCTAGCTCCCCGAGTGTTGCTCCCAGCACCTCCAATGTCGCGCCGAGCACCCTGAGTGTCGCTCCCAGCACCTCTTGTGTCATACCCAGCAATGCTAGTGTCGCACCCAGCACCTCTAGTGTGGCACCCAGCACCGCGAGTGTCGCTCCCAGCACCTCCAGTGTCGCACACAGCACCGCGAGTGACTCTCCCAGCACCTCTAGTGTCGCGCCCAGCACCGCTAGTGTCGCTCCCAACACCTCCACTATTGCTCCCAGCACCGCGAGTGTCACTCCAAGCACCTCAAGTGTCGCGCCCAGCACCACAAGTGTCGCTCCTAGCACCTCCAGTGTCGCACCCAGTACCCCGAGTGTTGCTCCCAGCACCTCCATCGTCGCGCCCAGCAATGCCAGTGTCGCACCCAGCACCTCTAGTGTCACATCCAGCACCGCTATTGTCGCTCCCAGCACCTCCAGTGTCGCACCAAGCACATCTAGTGTCGCGCCCGACACCTCCAGGGTCGAAACGCCAGTGTCGCACCCAGCACCTCCAGTGTTGCGCCCAGCACCGCGAGTGTCTCTCCCAGCACCTCCATTATCGTGCCCAACATCGGTAGTGTAGCTCCCAGCACCTCTAGTATCACGGCAAGCACCGCGAGTGTCTCTCCCGGCTACTCGAGTGTCGCGACTAGCACCGCGAGTGTTCCTCCTAGCACCTTTAGTGTCGCTCGTAGCATCTCAAGTGTAGCATCCCGCACCGCGAGTGTCCCTCCCAGCACCTTTAGTGTCGCACCTAGCAGCCAGAGTGTCACTCCCAGCACCTCCAGTGTCGTACCTAGCAACGCAAGTGTCAAACCCAGTACCTCCAGTGTCGCGCCTAGCACCTCGAGTGTCACTCCCAACACCTCCAGTGTCGCACCTAGCACCACGAGTGTCACTCCCAGCACCTCCAGTGTCGCGCCCAGCACCCCGAGTGTCGCTCCCAGCACCTCTAGTGTCTCGCCCAGCAGCGCCAGTGTCGCACCCAGCACCTCCAGTGTCGCACCCAGCACCACGAGTGTCGCTCCAAGCACATTCAGTGTCGCGACGAGCACCGCGAGTGTCGCTCCCAGCACCTCCCGTGTCACGCCTAGCAATGCTAGTGTCGCAACCTTCATCTCCAGTGCGGCACCTAGCATCGCGAGTGTCGCTCCCTGCTCCTCCAGTGTCATGCCCAGCACCGCGACTGTCGCTCGCAGCATGTCTAGTGTCCCGCCCAGCACCTTGAGTGTCTCTCCTAGCACCTCTAGTGTCATGCCTAGCACCACGAGTGTCGATCCCAACACCTCTAGTGTCGCACCCAGCTCCGCGAGTGTCACTCCCATCTCCTCCAGTGTCGCTCCCAACACAACTAGTGTCACTCCCAGCACCTCCAGTGTCGCGCCCATCACCCCGAGTCTCGCTCCCAGCATCTCCAATGTTGCGCCCACCAATGCCTGTGCCCCATCCAGCACCTAAAGTGTCGCACCCAACATCGCAAGTGTCGCTCCCAGCACCTCCAGTGTCACGCCCAGCACCACGAATGTCGCTCCCAGCAACTCCAGTGTCGCACCCAGCACCCCGAGTGTCCCTCCCAGCACCACCAGTTCCTCACCCAGAACCGTGAGTGTTACTCCTAGAACCTCCAGTGTCGCTCCTATCAACCCGACTGTCGCTCCCATCACCTTCAGTATCGCACCAAGCACCCTCATTGTCACTCCCAGCACCTCTAGTGTCGTACCTGGCACCTTCAGTGTCGCGCCCAGCACCACGAGTGTCGCTCCCAGCACCTCCAGTGTTGCGCCCAACACCTCGCGTGTCGCTCCCAGCACCTTCAGTGTCGTGTCCAGCACCGTGAGTGTCAGACCCAGCACCTCCCGTGTCGCGCCCAGCACCGCGACTTTTGCTCCTAGCACCTCCCTTGTTGCGCCCAGCAACGCTATTGTCGCACCCAGCACCTCCAATGTCGTACACAGCACCACCGGTGTCGTGCCCAGCACCGCGAGTGTCACTCCCAGCACCTCCAATGTCACGCCCAGCACCACGAGTGTCACTCCCAGCACCTCTAATGTCAGACCCAGCACCTTCAGTGTGGCACCCAGCACCACGAGTGTCACACCCACCACTTTCAGTGTCGCGCCCAGCACCACGAGTGTAGCCCCCAGCACCTCCAGTGTCACCCCTTGCACCCCGAGTGTCGCTCCCAGCACCTCCAGCATTGTGCCCAGTAACGCCAGTGTCGCATCCAGCACCTCCAAGGTCGCACCCAGAAATGCCAGTGTTGCACCCAACACCTCCAGTGTTGCGCCCAACACCGCTAGTGTCTCTCCCAGCAACTCCTATGTCTCGCCCAGCACCGTGAGTGTCGCTCCCAGTACCTCCAGTGTCTCGCCCATCACCGTGAGTTTTACTCCCAGCACCTCCAGTGTCGCGCCCAGCACCGCGAGTGTCACTCCCAGCACCTCCAGTGCCTCGCTAGCAGCGCGAGTGTCGCTCCCAGCACCTCCGGTGTCACGCCTAGCTACCCGAGTGTCCCTCCCAGCACCTTCAGTGTCGCGGCAAGCACTCCGAGTGTCACTCCCAGCACCTCCAGTGTTGTGCCCAGCACCCTGAGTGTCGCTCCCAGCACCTTCTGTGTCGCGCATAGCACCGCGAGTGTTACTCCTAGCACATTCAGTGTCGCGCCCAGCACCGCGAGTGTCACTCACAGCACCTCCCATGTCGCGCCTAGCAATGCTAGTGTCGCACCCAGCACCGCGAGTGTGGCTCCAAGCAATGCCAGTGTCGCAGACAGCTCCGCGAGTGACTCTACCAGCACCTGTAGTGTCGTACCCAGCACCGCGAGTGTCGCTCCTAGCACCTCAAGTGTTGTGCCTAGCACCGCGAGTATCGCTCCCAGCACCTCAATTGTCGTGCCCAACACCACCAGTGTCGCACCCAACACCTCCGGTGTCATTCCCAGCACCGTGAGTGTCGCTCCCAGCACCTCCAGTGTCACGCGCAGCACCCCGAGTGTCACTCCCAACACCTCTAATGTCCGACCCAGCACCTTCAGTGTCGCGCCCAGCACCACAAGTGTTGCACCCAGCACCTTCAGTGTCGCGCCAAGCACCACGAGTGTCGCTCCCAGCACCTCCAGTGTCACGCCCTTCACCCCGAGTGTTGCTCCCAGCACATCCAGCGTCGCGCCCAGCAACGCCAGTGTCGCACCCAGCACCTTCAGCGTCACGCCCAGCATCGCTATTGTCGCTCCAAGCACATCCAGCGTCGCACCCAGCAATGCCAGTGTCGCGCCCAGCACCTTTAGTGTCACGCCCAGCACAGCTATTGTCACTCCTAGCACCTCCATTGTCGCACCCAGCACATCTAGTGTCGCTCCTAGCACCTCAAAGGTCACACCCAGAAACGCCAGTGTTGCACCCAGCACATCCAGAGTTGCGCCCAGCACCGCGAGTGTCTCTCCCAGTACCTCTGTTGTCTCGCCCAGCACCGCTAGTGTCGCTCCCAGCAATTCCTCTGTCGTGCCCAGCACCGCGAGTGTCGCTCCCAACACCTGTAGTGTCACGACCAACACCGTGAGTTTTGCTCCCAGCACCTCCATTGTTGTGCCCAGCACCACGAGTGTCGCTCCCAGCACCTCCAGTTCCTCACCCAGCACCGTGAGTGTCGGTTCCTGCACCTCCAGTGTCGCACCCAATACCCCGAGTGTCGCTCCCAGCACCTCTAGTGTCCCGCCTAGAAACGCTAGTGTCGCGCCCAGCACCTCTAGTGTCACGCCCAGCACTGCGAGTGTCGCTCTCAGTACCTCCAGTGTTGCGCCTAACATCGCGAGTGTCGATCCCAGCACCTCATGTGTCGCGCCCAACGGCTCCGTTGTCGTACCCAGAACCGTGAGTGTTGCTCCGAGTACCTCCAATGTCACGGCTAGCTCCGCGAGTGTCGCTTCCAGCACCTCCAGTGTCGCGCCCAGCACCCCAAGTGTCGCACCCAGCACCTCTAGCGTCTGACCCAGCACCTTCAGTGTCGCGCCCAGCACCACGAGTGTCGTACCCAGCACCTCCAGTGTCGCACCCATCACCACGAGTGTCACTCCCAGCATCTCCAGTGCCTCGCCCAGCACCGCGGGTGTCGCTCCCAGCTCCTCCATTGTCGTGCCTAGTACCGCGAGTGTCGCTCCCAGCAAATTCAGTGTCGTGCCTAGAACCCCGAGTGTCGCTCCCATCACCTCCCGTGTCACGCCTAGCAACGCTAGTGTCGCACCCAGCACCTCCAGTATGGCGCCCAGCACCGCGAGTGTCGCTCCCAGCCCCTCCAGTGTCAGACACTGCACCGCAAGTGACTCTCCCAGCACCTCTAGTGTCCCGCCCAGCACCGCGAGTGTCGCTTGCAGCACCTCCAGGGTTGCACCTAGCACCGCGAGTGTCACTCCCAACACCTCAAGTTTCATGCCCAGCACAGCCAGTGTCGCACCCAGCACCTCCAGTGTCGTGCCCCGCAACGCGAGTGTCGCTCCCAGCACCTCCACTGTCACGGCGAGCTCCCACAGTGTCACTCCCAGCACCTCCAGTGTCGCACCCAGCACCCCGAGTGTCGCTCCCAGCACCTCTAGTGTCGGACCCAGCACCTTCAGTGTCGCGCCCAGCACCACGAGTGTCATACCCAGCACCTTCACTGTCGCACCCAGCACCATAAGTGTCACTCCCAGCACCTCCATTGTCGCGCCCAGCACCCCGAGTGTCGCTCCCAGCACCTCAAACGTCGCGCCCAACAACGCCAATGTCGCACCCAGTAGCTCCAGTGTCAAGCCCAGCACCGCTATTATCGCTCCAAGCACCTCAAAGGTCACTCCCAGAAACGCCAGTGTTGCACCCAGCACCTCTAGTGTTGCGCCCAGCACCACAAGGGTCACTCCCAGCATCTCCAGTGTCGCGCCCAATACCCCGAGTGTCGCTCCTAGCACCTGTAGTGTCTCACCTAGCAACGCCAATGTAGCACCCAGTACCTCCAGTGTCGCGCCCAGCGCCGCGAGTGTCGCTTCCAGCACATTCAATGTCCTGCCCAGCACCCCGAGTGTCGTTCCCAGCACCTCCTGTGACGCACCCAGCAATGCTAGTGTCGCACCCAGCACCTCCAGTGTGGCACCCAGCACCGCGAGGGTCGCTCCAAGCAACTCCAGGGTCGCACAAAACACCGCGAGTTACTCTCCCATCACCTGCAGTGTCACACCCAGCTCCGTGACTGTTGCTCCCAGCACCTCAAGTGTCACGTCCAGCACCACCAGTGTCGCACCCAGCAGCTCCAGTGTCGTGCCCAGCACCGCGAGCTTCGCTCCCAGCACTTCAAGTGTTACGTCCAGCACCCCGAGTGTCGCTCCCAGCAACTCTAG
>JAOVVI020013802.1:0-11721 GCA_028571085.2 Nepenthes alata | reverse complement strand
CTCAAAGCCGAACTTGATTCCGTCTTAAGCCGATGCATTTTTCTTCTTCCGTTTTCCGGTCAACTTGAATTGACCGGATTGATGACTGAAATCTTCCCTGGTTATCTGAACTTCTTGAGGCCAAATATTCCTTTCTGGTTATACTTTCCGGTCAACGGGCGTTGACAGGTTTCTAAGGCTAAAATATTCCTTTGTTTAAATTTTGGGTTGTTACATATATATTCAGGTTAGATTCTCCGACATGTCATAGAACATTATGGTGGTAATTAAGGATAAATCTATCCATGGAGTTACACGTGGTCCGCCCTTCCTCAGTGTGTTAACCTAGAGGGCTGTTACTATTACTGGCCGACGTTACTATATCAAATCTCGTGAGAAGGGACAACTGTTACTGGCCTTGGATTGTGTGGAGTGAACACAATCTATCCTCGATTATTTGCTTCCTCGACTAGTATGGTCTAGTAGTTGGGTCCTTTACCGATAGATTACTGATAAAAAATGAGATTTTCTACATTTCATTGATTTTGTATAGGCTTCTGATTCTGATTTATGTTTACCGATTTCTAATTTTTGAAGCCTAATTATTATCCAATTATGTTTTTCTCGTGATATATATATATATATATGTTTCTATTCCCTGGTAGTTTTTTAATCTTCTATATATATGTTATGCTATAATTTCTGTAAATCACTGTCTTATAACATTTATACATTATATGCAACTGTATCTGTTTTATTGTATTTCATTCCGTAGGAAAATTTTACTGCATATATGCATGTACCTTCTTGGGTTTTGGCTCACTATTTTATTATTTTTTCCCTCGAGATAAGACTATAAAGCTAGTACCGGATGAGAATGAGTGAATTAAAGCTTTAGCCTAAAGACTTTTGGAGACCTGATGTGATAGAACGGATTTTTTTGTCCTCAATTAATTCCATCATTCAGGATATGAACAGAAGCCCAAGTCTTACTTGAGGTTCTAGGAAAAAATGGGCAGAGTTTTCCCTAGAATCGAACTAAACAAAAATATAAACATGTATAAAACCTGCATAACAAACTAGTACATGCACACAACTATCCATTTATATCACAATTTTCCTACAATACGTGTTCACAGGACCACATACGCCATCCATGGAATTAATTCAACAATTCGATCTACTATATCAGAATTTAGATGAGATATATCAACTAGGATCTATATAGAAACTATAAAGTATATAGCATAAGCAAAACTATAAACATGCGAAAGCAAAATTCCCTATTTCATCACATACGTCACATACATTCTGTATACAAGAATCATAGGCATAAGATCCATATACAAAACCATATATCAAAATCAGGTCTTTACATTCAACTGTTTTCCTTTCAAGATCTCCAAAAATAGTTCAGGTTTCCAAAGTCTTCAAGCTAAACTTTAGGTCACTCCTTCTCGTCCGACACTAGCTCTACAGTTTCATTTGGAGGGGAGAAAAATTATAAAACAGTGAGTCGAGGCCCAGCATGGTACATGCAGGCATGCAGTAAAATATTTATGCTCAACATAATGTAGTAAAATAGATACAGATGCATGTTGAAGCATAAATGCTATAAAGCAATAATTTGCAGAAAATATAGTAGAACATGATGTAGGAGATTACAAAACTATAGGGAAACAGAAACACTCAAGTTTTAGAAAGTAGAAGTTAGTGTAATCATACTTCGTTAATACTAAATTGATAAGACAGGCTTTAGAAATCAAAAATCGATCTCAATTCTATAAAATATGGAAAACCCTTTTTCTATCAGTAATGGACCAAACCAGTAGACCCTACTAGCGGAGGGGACGAACAATCGAGGATAGATTGTGTTCATTCCACACAATTAAAGGCCGATGACAACAAGAGATCCCTTCTCGCGGGATCTATATATAAATACCTCCCGAAGGATGGTGGATTATATGAAAATACCTCCCGAAGGTCGGTGGATCATCAGAATTCTACCCTCTGTAACTAACGTCCTAAGGATGGGCGGATCACGTGTAACTCCATGGACAGAGTTATCCTCGATTACTACCATAATGTTCTAAGGTATGTGGGAGAACCTAACCTATATGTATATCAGTTACGGGTCTTAATTAAGAGTATCATAAATATTTTTTCTTCTTATTTCATAACTGAAAACCCTTTTTAATTTTAGAAATCAGTTAGAGTTTCATAATTATTGTTCAGTTAGTTTCAGAATATATAGTAGCATTCTAAAACCCTTTAGTTTCGATTCAGAATATACATAAACAATTTGAAACCCTTCGGATTTATTTCAGAGTATACAGTAACGATCTAAAATACTTTAATTTTTCTTCAGAAGTCTACAATGATTTATCAGTATGAGTGAGTGTAAAATATTTAGAAACAGATTATGGGTAAAAATCATTAAAACCCTTCATTTTCGTACCTAGGGTTTAGATGAAACTATCGGATGATAAACGGACACTGAACACATGCATTTTTATGAAATCAAAGCCGGATATTACAGTATATTTATATAAACATGAAATCTATCCGAACAATTTGTAGAAATAGGCTTTATTTATACAGAATATGGTAAAACATGCTTTTGGAGCATAAATACCATTTTTGAGATACAGAAAAGTAGTAAAAATAGAAAATAGCATCCGAGGTACACTCGCTTGAGGTCGGTCTATAGTTATTTTTACCCGGATCGGATTGGATCGGATTGATTTCCCCTTTCCTTTATCTTCCCTTTCCTTCCTCTCTTCTCTACTTCCCGTTCTGCCATCGAGCTCCAGCCAAAATAGCCCTAATCCCATTTAAAAACGGTGGGAAAGAAAGCATGCGAGGGGCCCTTGACTAGCGCTCGAGCACCAAGTAGGCGCGCTGTATACATTGATGGCCGCGCTCGAGCTCAAACCGTGTGTGCTTTGAGATCCAGGTTCTACTAAACTCGCTCGGGTCGGGTGGCAGCTCGAGTGCCACTTTGAGCTGTGCATTCTATTTTTTGCACCCCGTTTGTGCTCGAGTGCTATCAGGCACGGGTTATGCTCCCATCGAGCCTCTAGCAAACCTACTTCGTGTTTTTGCCATCTGGGACCCGTTTTGACCCTTCTAACCTAATTCTTCACATCCTTGGACCCTAATTTTGATTATATAACCCTAATAGGGCATGCTTATTATAATTTAAAGCCCAAAATCTTATTTACGAATTAACATTTCTTGGTTTACAACTTTGATTCCCGATTTTCCAATTTTGGATATTTGAGCTTTTTGATCCGATTCCTTCCATACCCCTTTAACTTAATTCACCTATTTTAAGTTAATTACTCATCTTTTGTCATATTTTGGGAGCCAAAACCCCTACGAAGCCCATCTTTCTACTAATTATCATATTTTTGGGATCGGGATCTCACACCCGAAGTAATAATGCATGTGATCATTGCGGGAGATCACATGAAGGGAAGCCTTGCTATAAGAAGCTGGGGGTTTGTTATAACTGTGGACAGGCTGGACACATGATCAGAGATTGTCCACTCGCTAAACAAGCCCCAGGATTTAAGTCTCCTATTCCAGCCAAGGTGTTTGCCATTTCTGCAAAGGAGGCTGAAACGTCTACGGAGGTTGTAGAAGGTACACTTTCTATCTGTGGCACTTCTAGTCATGTGCTCTTTGACTCTGGATCTACTCACTCATTTATCTCCCAAGAATTTTTGAAGCATCTTACGACTCTTCCTCAAGTTCTTGGCTACCCATTGATGGCCGCCTCACCCACAGGGTCGTCCATAATTTTAAATGTAGTATTTTTAGAATGTCCGATAGAATTAAATGAATACATGATACCTTTTAACCTGGTTTTGTTGGAAATTAAAGACTTCAATGCAATCTTGGGAATGGATTGGTTAGCCAAACATCATGCCAAGATTGATTGTTTCCGAAAAAGAGTAGAATTCGACATTCCTGGAAACAAGCCTTTCCACATTCGAGGAGTCCGGCATAAAGAAGCATCTTGCTTCATTTCGGCTCTTCATGCCAGACACTTAATTGGTGTTGGGTGTCAAGCTTATCTAGCTTTCGCTAATGTGACTGCTGAAAGTTAAGAATCTCTGGCTAAAGAGATTCCTCTGGTACGGGGATTCAAAGACATATTCCCTGATGAATTGCCTGAACTGCCACCCCAGCGAGAGTTAGAATTTTGAGTAGAATTGATGCCAGGATCAGCACCAATATCCAAAGCACCCTATCAGATGGCACCGGCTGAACTCAAAGAATTGAAACAACAACTGCAGGAATTATTAGATCATGGTTTCATTCGGCCAAGTGTGTCACCATGGGGAGCACCGGTTCTCTTTGTCAGAAAGAAGGATGAGACCATGACATTATGCGTGGATTATCGTGAACTGGACAAAATTACCACCGAGAATAAATATCCTCTGCCAAGAATTGATGACCTCCTTGACCAATTACAAGGAGCTTGCATATTTTAAAAAATCAACCTTAGATCTGGATATCATCAGCTTCGGATCAGAAAGGAGGATATAGCAAAGACGGCGTTGCGAGCTAGATATGGGCATTATAAATTTGTAGTGATGCCGTTTGGGTTGACTAATGCTCCGGCCATCTTTATGGACTTGATGAACATAATTTTTCAACCCTACTTAGACAAGTTTGTCATAGTCTTTATTGATGGCATCCTTGTGTATTCGAGGAGCTATGAGGAACACGATGAGCATTTATGGACTACACTCCCGATCCTTAGGTTAGAGAAAGTGTGAATTTTGGTTAGAGAAAGTGGGATTCCTTGGTCACATCGTCTCCAAAGAAGGAATTTTCGTCGACCCTAAGAAGGTGGAGGCAGTGGTGAAATTAAACTGGCCAACCTCTATGACCGAAGTACATAGTTTCTTAGGTTTGGCCGGATATTATAGACGGTTTGTGGAAAAACTTCTCCCAAACCGCCCTTCCACTCAAGCAGTTAACAAAGAAGGATGCTAAGTTTGAGTGGACCGATGCTTGTGAAGGGAGTTTCCAGGCACTTGAGTGAAGCATTCCAAATGGATCAGGAGGAGTGATTGTTTATTGCGATGCCTCAAAGATTGGGTTAGGCTATGCTTTAATGCAACACGGAAGGGTAATTGCCTATGGGTCGCGACAGTTGAAGGATCATGAAAGGAATTATCCAACTCACAATCTGAAATTAGCCGCAGTAGTGTTTGTAAAAAAAATCTGGAGGCATTACCTGTATGGTGAGAGATTCTTGGTCTACTCTGATCATAAGAGTCTAAAATATTTATTCTCCCAGAAGGAACTAAACATGAGGTAGAAAAGGTGGATTGAATTCCTAAAGGACTATGATTGTGAAATCCGATACGAACCAGGAAAGGCCAATGTAGTTGCCGATGTACTAAGTAGACAACCTCGTATTTTGGCTAGAATGCAAGTCAAGAAAATGAAAATGCTGGTCTGTCTCATGTACTATGATGTCCAACGTTATGTGCAAGGAAAGCGGATGATCTTAGCGTACCTTCAAGTTTAGCCAGAGGTGATAAATGAGGTAAAAGGATGTCAGGCGAATGATTCTTTCCTTGTAAAGATCATGAGCGAGTTGGACCAAGAATCCCAAAGTGATTTTCATGTTATGCCGGATGGAGCATTAAGATTTAGGAATCGGTTATGTGTGCCGAACAACAATGAATTAAAGGAGAAAATTTATAGGGAAGCCCATCGATCCCGTTATATGATTCACCTAGGAGCCAATAAGACGTACCAAGATTTGAAAAAAACTTTCTGGTGGAGGAATATGAAGAGAGACATTGCATCTTACGTAAAAAAATATCTTGTATGCCAACAAGTAAAGGCCGAAAGAAAGCATCCGTCTGGGTTATTGCAACCAATGCCGTTTCCAGGCTGGAAATGGGAAGATATTACCATGGACTTTGTGACCAGACTGCCAAGGACACCAAGAAAACATGATGCTATTTGGGTTATTGTTGACCGACTAACAAAGTCAGCCCATTTTCTGGCAATCCAGATGACATACTCCCGTGATAAATTAGCACAGCTGTATGTAAATGAGGTTGTCAGGCTTCATGGTGTGCCTGCCTTTATTGTATCAGATAGAGACCCTCGCTTTGTTTCACGGTTCTGGAAAAGTCTACATAAAGAATTGGGTACCGAATTAAAATTTAGTACCTCTTTTTATCCGCAAACTGACGGCCAATCAGAACGGACTATCCATATCCTCGAAGATATGTTAAGGGCCTCGGTCTTGGAGATGAAAAGGACTTGGGATAATTTCTTAGCCTTAGCTGAATTTGCTTATAATAATAGTTACCAGGCCAGCATAGGCATGGCCCCTTTTGAGGCCTTGTATGGGAGGAAATGTAGATCGTCGATTCATTGGGAGGAACACGGAGATAAAAGAATTTTGGGGTCCTGATATTATTAAGGAGACGACAGAAATGATAAAGTTAGTACATGAGAATCTCAAAGTAGCCCAGAGCAGACAAAAGAGCTATGCAGACCGGAGGAGATCTGTATTAGAATTTGAAAAAGGCAATTTTGTATTCCTAAAGGTATCACCATCCAAGGGAAAGTACAGATTCATGGTAAAAGGAAAACTGAAGCCAAGATTTATTGGGCCTTTTGAAATTTTAGAAAGGATTGGAGAAGTAGATTACAGACTTGCACTACCTCCGAACTTGGCAGAAGTACATGACGTGTTTCATGTATCAATGCTTCGGAAGTATATCCATGATCCTACTCAAGTAATTGAGTTTGAACCTTTGACAATAGATAAGGACTTGTCTTATGTGGAGGAACCAATGAAGATCTTAGATCGAAGGGAACAGAGACTACGCACCAAATTAATTTCTCTAATAAAGGTGCTCTGGAAGAATCACTCACCCGAAGAGGCAACTTGGGAGCGAGAGGAAGAGATTCAGAACAAATACCCCTATTTATTTTCTCAAGGTTAGCAACTTTATTTAAAATTTTGAGGACAAAATTTCTATAAGTAGAGGAGATTGTAACAACCCAGATTTTAAAATAAAGAAAATTTCAGTCATCAAGTTCGGTCAACGCTAGTTGACCAGAAAATATAATAAGAAAAGTAAATCGGCCTGAAGATGGAATGAAGTCCAGATTTCCTTGGTGAAAAGAAGTCTGGATTTCCTTGGTGAAAAGAAGTCTGGATTTCCTTGGTGAAAAGAAGTCCGGATTTCCTTGGTGAAATGAAGTCCGGATTTCCTTGGTGAAAAGAAGTCCGGATTTCCTTGGTGAAAAGAAGTCTGGATTTCCTTGGTAAAAAGAAGTCTGAAATATTCCTTGATGAAAAAGAAGTCCGGAATATTTCTTGATGAAAATCTCGTTCAGATTTCCTTAATGAAAATCAATTCCAGCCATGTAAGGTCGAAGTTGCCTTAAAGTGGCTTTATGGTTGGTAAAGCCGAAGTAAGATTATGGGAGAAGAAAGCCGAAGTTGATGTTGATGAAGGAGCCGGAGTGATAAAGTTAGAAAGACTTAACCGGTCAAGGAAAATTAATGACTCAGGACTTTGGGAATGCACGTCCATAAGTAATCTCGCTAATCCTAAAACTTTTTAAAAATGTAAAATCATAAATGACACACTTTGGAAAATGTAAAATCATAAATGACACCCTTGAGAAATGTAGAGCCAAAAATGACGGCTACCAGACTCAAGGGCTATAAATAAGGACTAGAGAACATCAGAAAAATTGCACTCAGTAGAATTTTCTAGTAAAGAAAGACTGAAAAGTTCAAGGTAAAGAAAAAGGAATCTAGGCAAGATACTCACCCTTGTTTTAAAGTTCATGTTCATGCATGTTTGCTATGTAAGTATATATGAAATTATGTATGTATGATGTCTGTTCTATTTTTGTGATTTATCGTTCTTAATAGCATGTTTAAAAGAAACTCTGATATTCATGGTATTAGATTTTGTTTTGCTTGGAAATATGAGTATTTATCAATTGTTATGGACTTCGATAATTGCATGTTTACGGAAAAGAACTTTGACCTTAAGATAGAACAAGAACTCCTGCTATTGATCTCTAGTTTCTGTCAAAAAGATCTCTGGTTTTAAGAACAAGAGCTCCGGCATTGTTTTGGAAAAAGAACTCCGTCCTTTATGGGAAAAAGAACTCTGTCCCTTTTGGAAAAAGAACTCCGTCTCTTTTTGGAAAAAGAACTCCGTCCCTTTCGAAAAAAGAACTCCATCCCTTTTGGGAAAAGAACTCCGTTCCACTTTGGAAAAATAACTCCGTCCCGTTTGGAAAAGAACTTCATCCTTATAAAATAACGCACTCCGAATTTAGAGCTTCGGATTTTAGAGCTCCAGACGTTGAAAAGAAAAGAACTCCGTCCTGTTATGAAAAAGAACTCCAGACTCCGTCCTGTTTTGAAAAAGAATATCAGACTTTTGATGAAAAGTACTCTGTCCTTTTTATTGAAAAAGAACTTTGGATTATTGAACTTCGGCTTTTTGTTTGAAAGATGAACTCCGGCTTTTGAACTCAGGTTTTTTATTAGAAAGGATATATGGACTTCAAATGTTGAAGTTAAAGAACAAAGGCTATAAGAACAAGGAAAAGGTATGTAATCCGGATAGCAAGTGGAACTCTATGACTCTGACTTTCGAACTATGATGGATGGCCATTAAAAGATATGAACTAAGAACCGAGTTTACATTAAGCTTGCTGTTAAAGATGGATGAAGGAAATTGGAGTGACACTCGAGGATGCCTCGTGGGCCACGGGAGGGAACCTTTTGGTGGCATAAGAACTTTGGACTACGGCCCCGTATGCCGGGTAAAAGGCATTACCTCCTGCCCCGGGGAGCATAATGAGGGGATACGACTTTAGGTTATGGGGTTACACACAACCCGTCCACGATGTTGTCTGCTCCCGTCCGGTCCCTAAAGATGATAAGATTTTTCAATGTATTTATGAGTTTCCAAAGACAAGATAAGAATAAAAGAATAAGGAAATTGTAAACTAAAGAAGAAACGACATGTTGATTTTCCTATGCTAAGTTATGAATCTATGTTTTGATCCGCTTATATATATATGTATTATGATTTCTATTTTCTGCATGTGAGTATTTTTTTGGGCTTTGTAAGCTCATTCTTCCCACATTTTAGATGACGAAAGACTTATGGAGGATGAAGCTGAGTAGAACTATGTGACATAGCTTGTGAGCCGGGGCTGATTAATGAAGAGCTTAATTTTATTTCCTTTTGATATGTTATGGAGACTTGTAAAATGGTTTCGCTGTTATGAATCTTTGGATGTTAGCATATTTTCGTGATTGTTTTTGGATAAATGAAATTAATAAATTCTAGTATGCATCTCAGGTTTGAATGAAGAAAAGAAAAAAAAATTTTTATGTCCACCTAATTATTATTGATTAGTAGTAAAGTAAGGAATTTAGGATTGATGGGGGCTTTAGATGGTGGTTTAAAAAGTCGGGTCATCACAGTTGGTATCAGAGAGAAACTGAGATACTTTAGGACAATTTAAATCAACACGAAAACTTAGGACAGGATTAGTTATGACAAGAAGAGAGTTACCCTTATTTATGCTTTGGACGGAGACCATTATGATAGTTATCTTTAGACTAATTGATTAACGAAATTGTTCTTTTCATATGTCCCCGTAGTCAAGTCTAACAGAGGAAGGTGAAACATTCAGATTAGCAACACTCCAGATCAGGAGGCAAGGTACGCGAACCTGCTGGACCGAATGGCCGAAGTCATAGAAGCTTTGACTCCACCAACTTTGGTGACCACCCCAATTCCTGTCCATCAGGAGAGGTCGGTCTATGATCATTTTACCAATGAATGAATTCCTGAATTCTTAGGGTAACCCGACCCGTTAAAGGTAGACACTTGGCTCCAATGATTGAAGAAGGTGTTTGCAGTAATTAAGTGTCCTGCTGGAGACATGGTTCTATATGCCACCCATAAGCTGGCGGGCGAGGGCCACCCCTGGTGGGAAATGCAGAAGAGAGTTTTCAATATGCCAGATTGGGATATTAGTTGGGAAATGTTTGAAGAAGCTTTCCTGGAGAAATATTTCCCTACTAATCTTCCTGGGCAGAATGAGGATGAATTCCTTCGCCTAAGGCAGGGTACTCGCTCTTTGGCTGAGTACGATGCGAAGTTTATAGAATTATCTCTCTGTGCTCCGTTCATGGTGGAAGACGAGGTGAGGAAGTCTAGGAGGTTCTTTCAGGGATTAAGGGATGATATTAGGAGGCACCATTCAACTCTGATGTTGACCACGTACGGAGAGGTGCTCGTGAAGGCTGTCATTTATGAGAAAGAGTTGGAAAGAGGAGCATGGTCCAGGCAAAGGACTTTTGGTCAGACTTCAAGGGCCAATGCTAGTGGTGGCCCTTCTAAGAAAGCAAGACCATCGGGGTCCAGTGGGGAACAGAACCAATCTGTACAGATTTCTCAAACTCTGACTAATAATGCATGTGATCATTGCGGGAGATCACATGAAGGGAAGCCTTGCTATAAGAAGATGGGGGTTTGTTATAACTGTGGACAGGCTGGACACATGATCACAGATTGTCCACTCGCTAAACAAGCCCCGGGATTCAAGTCTCCTATTCCAGCCAAGGTGTTTTCCATTTCTGCAAAGGAGGCCGAAACGTCTACGGAGGTTGTAGAAGGTACACTTTCTATCTGTGGCACTTCTAGTCATGTGCTCTTTGACTCTGGATCTACTCACTCATTTGTCTCTCATGAATTTTTGAAGCATCTTACGACCCTTCCTCAAGTTCTTGGCTGCCCATTGATGGTTGCCTCACCCACGGGGTCGTCCGTAATTTTAAATATAGTATTTTTAGAATGTCCAATAGAATTAAATGAGTACTTGATGCCTATTAACCTGGTTTTGCTGGAAATACAAGACTTCGATGCAATCTTGGGAATGGATTGGTTAGCCAGATATCATGCCAAGATTTATTATTTCCGAAAAAGAGTAGAATTCGTCATGCCAGGAAACAAGCCGTTCCACATATAAGGAGTCCGGTGTAAAGAAGCATCTAGCTTCATTTTGGCTCTTCATGCCAGACACTTTATTGGTGATGGGTGCCAAGCTTATCTAGCCTTCGCTAGTGTGACTACTAAAAGTCAAGAATCTCAGGCTAAAGAGATTGCTGTGGTACGGGAATTCGAAGACATATTCTGTGATGAATTACCTGGACTACCACCCTAGCGAGAGTAAGAATTTGGAGTAGAATTGATGTCAGGATCAGCACCAATATCCAAAGCACCCTACCGGATGGCACCGGCCGAACTCAAAGAATTGAAATAGCAACTGCAGAAATTGTTAGATAAATGTTTCATTCGGCCAAGTGTGTCACCATGGGGAGCACCAGTTCTCTTTGTCAGAAAGAAGGACGGAACCGTGAGATTATGCGTGGATTATTGTGAATTAAACAAAATTACCACCAAGAATAAATATCCTCTGCCAAGAATTGATGACCTCCTTGACCAATTACAAGGAGCTTGCGTATTTTCAAAAATCAACCTTAGATCCGGATATAATCAGCTTCGGATCAGAAAGGAGGATATAGCAAAGGCGGCATTCCGGACTAGATATGGGCATTATAAATTTGTAGTGATGCCTTTTGGGTTGACTAATGCTCCGGCCATCTTTATGGACTTGATGAACCGAATTTTTCAACCCTACTTG
>JAOVVI020013801.1:0-11722 GCA_028571085.2 Nepenthes alata | reverse complement strand
AAATATAAATACCAAATAGAGCACAAATATAAGGTCTTTTGCCTTGGGAAAGCACAAAATAAGGCTCCACACAAAATGCTATACACTATGAGGGAAGTACAAATACAAATCGCCACAAACAAAAAACTCTCCACCTAATGGGAAGCAAAACACATCATAAATTTAAAATGGAGTTAAAATCGAAGCACTTGCATGAATCATCACACACAAAGCCAAATACACTAGTTACATGAATTTTTATTTCACAAATATACATGTATACTAATATAATACTTCTAAGTATTTATTTACTGTGTGCAAATCAAACAAAACTTTCAAATGATCTATAGACATCAAATAAAACTTTCAAACTTTCAATAAAATTACATCCATATAATAATACTTAAGGTAGAGAGGTAAAATGTGACATGCATGTAGAGTAAACAATAAATATAAATAAAACTTGAAAGAATATCAAATCGACCAAGGATCAGACATAAAACTGTAAGGTCCAACTTTTTAATTTATAATAATTATGATTAATTAATATAATATAATTAAAATTAAAATTAAAAGATGTGAAAAATTAAATTAAAAGTCAAAGTTAGACAGGTTTGTCCCAGTGCTTGACGGAAGATCAACTTGCGCTTGAGTACCAAAACCTGTAGGGTCAACGCCTGAGGGACGCCTAATCGGCGCAGGAGCTCTCATTGACAGTAGCTATACGCTTGAGGCATCTCCTAATAGCGCTTGAACGCTATAATCCAGTAGCCTTGGCGCCAGATGCGCATTGAAGTGAGGCTCGAGCGCCACTCTATATAAATAGATACAACGGGTTGATTTCTATCTTTTTTATAAGATTTTCGAGAGAGGAGAGAGAAGCAAGCGAGGAGAAGAGAGAGATGAAGAGAGAGAAGGCCAAAGAAGTCTGAATTAAGTTGATCAAAGTTTGAATTTTGATAAATTGAAGTTAAGGTAAGTATATTCTAAACTTTCTTTTGTTGTTTTTTGTAAAATTTCTTGAGTAATTCTTATTCCATTACTCATGCATGTCAAGATTTTTGAAGCCATGGCGATATAGTTTAACATGCACGTGTAATTTTCTTTGCTTGATGGTAAAAATATATGAAATTCATGTCCAAATTCAAATATATGATGTTACTTTATTATTTTCTGCAATCACTCTTTCATACATGTCTAAAAACTTGGTATTATGCTTTGCATATCTGAAATTCGTACTCAACATGTTACATGAATATAAAGTGTTGAATATAAATTCTAACATGTTAAATTATACATTATAAATTCTAAAATTCAATGGGATATTCTATATGTTTGTTAATTCTGTATTATGCTGAGTTTTTCTAAAATATTATGCTAAATTTACATTTTATACTTTAAAGTTTATCACAGCTAAGTTCTTGCATAGAATTTAGGTATTGTATGTTCAAGAACTATAAAATTATGTGAAAAACTTTATAATTATGTCAAAAAATATAAATATTTTTTAAGAGTGAGAAAATTATAAATTAAGAAAAAAAGTGTAGAGCTTTTCTAAGAATAAGTATTAGACCATGGTTATGATTCAACGGGTAGATTTCTCTTTGACCACCTGGACGCCTTATACAGTTCGATACTTGGAGATCGGACGTCCGGTGGATTCGTACGTATAATTCTTACACGATACTTCACATTTGGGTTTGATTTAACTTATCACGAAGGTGGAAGTATACAACTTTCCATTTACTTTCGGATTAACAATTATGAAATTCTTTCAAGGCTCCCAGATGTCACGAACGGGTCAAATCTTACAGGATTCGACATCCGGACGATATATACACACAATTGAAATACGGGGATTTATATTCTAGGGTCCTTTCAATATTTCACAAAGGTGGAAACATGTATTTTCCACCTTGGGCCTCAGGTGAACACTGTCAGCGCCCCTTTAACGGGCTCGGACACCGCGAACGGGTCAAAATGTGTGAGATCGAACCCGCCGCCAACATATATTCATCGTTGAGACGTGTGGATTCATATTTTGGGGTCAATTTCATGATGCACGGTCAAAAAATAAGAAATCCCTAAAATCTCGTGGGTTAAGGTTTCGGCGAAACCCCCCGGGCGAATCGGACACGATCCGAACAACTAATTATATTTTCTTAGACCTCAAAGCATGGGTTTCAATATTCTACCGTTCACCGTGGGTATCGACACAAAATACTCGATAAAATCAAGTAAAACATCGAAACAAAATGAGAAGTGGGTATGAGAATACTTGCCTCGACGCGTGCTTTCACTTTATACCTGGCTCTCGGATAGAATCGAACTCCCCGGCTCGATCTCCCTTCTTCTCTCTCTAAGTCGGCGCTCTCTCTCTCCTCAAACCCTCGGGCACCAGAAAAATAGGAGAGAGAGGAGGACGATGCGTATTTATACTACGCGTACCGCTTGAGTTGCGCTCGAGCGGCCAGCGGGCAACCGCGCCTCTGGCTGACAAAAGCTCGAGCGGCCAGAGGGCGAGGGTAGGGCTTCGGCGGCCCAGACTCGAATACTTTTTCCAATTTTTCTATCGATATCAACTCTAATTTATTTCATAGAATTAGTATTAATTATTAACATGCTAATCACATCGTTAATATCAGGTTCTTAAATCCAGAACCTCACAGTTACCATACTAGTTAAATGTTAATTCAAAATTTAATTATCATAAGAGGATGCAATTGGTTAAATGTTAATTCGAAATCAAGATTTAGGACGTGATAATATGTATAAATTTTAAATATATAGATGTATCAAATCAAAGTATATGAGATGATAGCCATGATAAGAATCTAAAATATTGATAATATGAAATTTTTGACAAGGCATTTAAAAACAGTATGCAAATATTAGAATATTGAATGTGCTAAAATCATTACTTCATTTAAAATCATACAAGCAAAAATCGATTAAAATATTTTGATGGGTATGTCAAAAAATGAGTTGGCCAAAAAAAGTCAACGGAAGCCTAATAAGGACGGTCAACACTCCAACGGCCTAGTTTGAGAACAGGCCCAGGACCGTCAATGCTGGAGTTGATTGTCCAAGCGGCCAACGCGCACGCAGACGGTCAACTCAAGCGTTGACTGTTCGCGTAAAGAGGCTTTTCTACAGTAATAGGCCTGGTCTGTTTAAGCTCACGATCCTTTGGGCAGTCGATAACGGCTTTTCAAGCATCTTCCACGATCCCAACTGGCACGCAAAATAGACATTGATAAAATTGACGCCTCTCACATAAGGAAGGCGCCAGATTTTTCCAATCCTTGCCAACTGGAGTACTTCAACAGTAGCGCACACAAAAGGAAGGTGACCGGTTTGAAAAGCTGTTGGCTGCCTCAGAAGAAGACTATCTTGCTCAACTTGACAACTGACATCTGCTCGAGAAGACAAGCCAGCCAATAATCACAAAGGGAATCACTTCTTCCAAAGAAGGAAGATCGCCCCCTCAATCATAAATAAGCCGTTGAATTATCATTCAAGGCACAGTTTTAATTACTCTGGCAAACATACAAAACTCTGAGAAACGATCTTGATCTCTGCTGGAACTCCTAGAAAAATATAAGGCAAACAATGCGCTTTTGACAGCTGTTCACTGTTTTTCCATCATCCAGATTCAAGACGACGGCTTTCGCCTCTCTTTCATCTGGAGACCTGTTCACTCCTGTCCTCTCTCCCTACTCTCTCATCTTACGATTTCTGTTACCTTCTAATCATCGAAGACTGTTTACTGACTTGAGCGTCGGAGTATTTTCAGTAGGACAACTTTCCGTCGACACGCTGACCTCCCGTGTTTTTTAGTGGTGTGCAGGATTCGCGCTCCGGAAACGGAATCGATTTAACCATCCAGACGAATTCGAATCGTTCGAAGTTCGGATCTAGGTACGCATTACATTTTAAAATATGAAGTATACAAAAGTTGTTGAAATATAAAAGAATCAATAATTGATGATAATATCACCAATAAAGGTCAAATATTAAAGTTTAGGTTATAATTATTTTTATATAGTCAAAAATTATATGCTACTATTTATAACCAGTGAGTGAACTAAATATATACAATCCCCTATAGTCGAAAAAAAAAAGCTATATTTTTTAATCATAAATATTAGATTTGATTTTTAATTAGTAAATAATATATTATGATATATCTAAATATATTTTATTAATTTTTTATAATAAATTTTATTTAATCAAAATACCGAAGTATGCATACATTTTCTCAAATTGGTGAAACAAATTACTTATCTAAAAATACAGTTTTCATCGCATTTTCTTATAAATAATTGCCACGTAGGAACATATATATAAAAATTGATAGCATGAAAAACTATAGGAATGAAAATTAATAACATGTAGAAATATATATGCAAAAATTTTAGAAATTCAACATGGGTTACATGATTTTAAGATATGAACTTTTTAAAATTTCATGAGATGAAAATAAATTCACATATAGGCAAAGTAAAATCATATAAAGTAAAAAAAAAAATATCACATGCATGAGTATTTAAATAAAAAATATTCAAAAATTTTAAAAAAAATTAACAATAAAAAAAAAACTTATTTGAATTCTTTTCAAATTCACATTCTTTTTTTACTCTCTCTCTTCTTCAATATATTTTTCTCTTCTCTTTCTCTCAAAACTCAAAAAAAAAAAAATGGTTGAAATCAGTTAAAAGGTCAATTTGTAATAAACCGGCACACATATGCTGGTTAGGCTTGATTCAAGTATCGAGACAAAATCTGACCTACACATAAACACCTAATAGGTATGTGTTAGGTGCCAATATTTTGGTCTAAAATAAATGAGCATTGCTCATCGAGACTGTTTACGTCTAGTATTTAATTTTTTTATTTAAACTCATAATTAACTTTAAAAGTTTATTAATTCATTTAAACATGGTATTATTAAAATAATTTTTAGAGTTTATATTTTACTTAACCCTTCATAATACCAAAATAAATTTCAATTGTTGATAATATTAAGAAATCTACTCAACATTATTCTGCTTTATACAGTATCTTAAATACATAAATTTTATACAGAATTGGGAGTTTGAAAGTTTAAGAGTTTGCTTGGAATTAAGACCATTTCATGAAATTATTCGACATCCTATTAGATTATAATAATATTATCAAGACTATAGTCTTTAAGATCACATTGGAATCTTTCTTTGTGTGAAAATTGAAGACTTTAACAGATGTGCTAAAGGCTTTACCTGAAGCGATGTTATGGCATTTGTCGTCCAAGAATGTGATCTGAGCCCACGACAACTCCCTAATTTTGACCAGACTGCTAATGTGTCTTGCAGATGATCGCTTATTGATTATATTTTTCTTAATTATTGTCATAGCTCTGATACATCCTTGATTACTATCAAATCTCTAATACAAATGTGATTAAATCCGCAACTTATTATACTCTTCTGGTTTAAAAATTTTAGCCATATTATGACATTCGCCAACCTACCTAAACTACCGGGTTAGTCTTGCTTGACCATAACCTCTATAAGAGTCAGTCTAATGAAATTGAATCCTCGACCTTCAATTTTAGGGTTGAATTTTAGGACGAAGATTACTGGCTAAAGGTGTAAGAGCCTTACTGAACTGTTGAATATTAAGAATTTATCTGAATCTATTGAAAATAACTGGATATATTATCTTCTTATCATTGCCATTATTTTAATACAGTACGATCGTGTCCATTATCGATTAGATTTTTATCGATCCGATGCCCATTTATTGCCTTTTTGAGGAGGATATTTATCCAAAATTTCTTATACTTATGGGTTTAACCCAGCAGAAATTATTGACAAAGTCAAGGAGTCGCCATGAATGGACTGCCCAAGAGTTGGCCAAACAACATAAACCAGGCTGCGGTGACTTCAATAAATTCAGCTCGAACGATCGGCAGACAAAGTCCACACTGCACAAATCACATTATAATAATTTTGACAACTTTTAATACTTTGACCGCTACACGGATCAGATTTTATTTTAGACCAGTAATTCTTAAAATAGTATTATAATAGAATAATTTTAAATAAATTATGCTGTTATTTTTAATAGAATAATAAAATTTAATGAATTTTGAATAGATAAGTAAGTTATAATAACTAATAAAATAGTTTAATAGTAGTGAATAAAAGGTTTTAATTTAATAGTTTATATATTTGTGTGATGTTTAAATTGAATCCAACGGCCTTAACAGCTGTCGGTAATCCGGCGGCCATGGATTTTTCTAATCAAACGTCTCCATTGAAAAATATATTATATTATATTTGACAACTACAATTCAAGATAATAAATTATAAGAATGAGAATAATTCAAGATAATAATAATGGCTTTTCGTTTTTTGTTTTTTTCCAAAATGAGAATAATTATTATTAATTATTATTGGATTAAAAACAGTATATTATACTTGAACTCGCTGAATAATGCATGAAAATCGTCAAATCTTCAAATTCTTATCGGATGGCCAATGTTAAAATTTTAGAGAAAATTCCTACACAGTTCCACAGATAGACGGATTCCTTCAAGTATATAAAGGCCTGCATCCATGGCGTTCATCTCAAACCCTCCTAACCGCAAAGACATATACATCACCGGTGAAAGTGCTCACGCCTGGAGCGCTTAATTAGATTCTTGTCTGCTAATTATTCAATACTGCATTTCCATTTACTCAGCTCATCTTCTCCGATAGATTTCTATCAGAGATCTGTACCAGAAGTGTATATATATATATCTCCATGGATATGAATTTTTTTAGCTGTGTGGCCTGTCTTGTTATTCTATGGCTTTCGACTCATTATCTTCTTTTGCTTCTGAAACGAACCAAATACAGTCAGAAGCAGTTGCCGCCGGGACCCTTTCCTTTACCGGTGATCGGAAACGTGTTAAATCATATCGTCAACCCGCAGAGATCGTTTGCGGAGATCGCAAAGGTATACGGGCCGGTAATGACCGTGCAACTCGGGTATTTGACGACGGTGGTCATATCGTCGGCAGCCATGGCTAGACAAGTTCTCCAGAAGCAAGACCTTTCCTTCTCAACGCGAAACCCTTGGGCCGCCGTCTCGGTTCTTGACCACCACGAATCATCGGTTGCGTTTCTTCCTCCTGATTCTGAATGGAGAAATCTACGGAAAATATGCAAATCCTTCATTTTTTCAAACAGTAGGCTCGACGCCAGCGGCGCCCTCCGGAGGAAGGTGGTGCAGCAGCTGATATCCCATGTCCAGAATCGCTGCGCCGCTGGTTCGGCGGTGAATATTCGTGAAGCAGCGTTTACTACGTCGCTGAATTTGATATCAAACACCTTCTTCTCCTCCGGTCTGGCCGACTATGGCGGCTCTGAAAATCAGCTCAAGGACCTGATTTCGGCCATGGTGGCGGAAGCTGGAACCCTTAGCGGCAGCGATTTTTTCCCGATGCTTAAATCCTTCGATCCACAGGGCATCAGGCGGCGCTCGACAACCATAATGAAAAAGATTTTTTCGATTTTTAATTCCATCATAAATGAACGTCTGACATCAAGAAAAGCTTCCGTTTCGTCGGAGAAGAACGAAGATGTATTAGATTCCATTTTAAACATCAGCCAAGGCAACAACAAGGAGTTTGATGTATCAGCTATCCCACATCTATTACTGGTAAATAAGCTCTTTTCTCACGTCATAATTAATAATATAGAGTGAGTGAATGATCTGGAAGCTTAAAAGGACATTCGTAGCAGTGTAATAGGTTAAATGTTTTGGGTAAGATCATATATTTGATATAACTAATGAGAAAATATGTCACAGGATCTATTCGTAGCCGGAACAGACACGACCTCAACGACGTTTGAGTGGGCAATGGCCGAACTGATAAAAAATCCTGAAAAATTGGAAAAATCTCGAGCTGAGCTCGAGCGTGTCATTGGCACCGGTAACCCAATTGAAGAGGATGACATAGCTCGGCTCCCATACTTGCAAGCAGTAGTGAAGGAAACCCTCAGGCTTCATCCGGCGGTGGCGTTCTTGATTCCAAGAAAAGTTGCTATGGATGTTCATATTTCCGGCTACACTGTACCTAAGGGTGCACAGGTCCTCGTGAACGTCTGGGCCATGGGAAGAGAGGAAAGTGTGTGGGAAGATGCTAATTCATTTATGCCGGAGAGGTTTTTAGAGTCAAAGATCGATGTTAAGGGCGGTGATTTTGAGTTGATCCCGTTCGGTGCAGGCCGTCGGATCTGTCCAGGGATGTCATTGGCGAATCGAATGGTTCCTTACATGTTAGGTTCCTTGATACATTCCTTTAATTGGAAACTTGGAGATGGGATCAAGCCGAAAAATATGAACATGGATGAGAAGTTTGGCTTCACCGTCACAAAAGCTATGCCTCTGCATGCTATCCCATTCCACTCGGGCTAATTTTCTCTACTATAATTTTAGCTAGAGATGACATTAAAGGCGTGGGGCGCTGCAACGTCCGTACGCATCATGGCCCCTCCAACACCGGTGATGCCGTTGGACTTAAAATTCAACGGCCCATATTTTGATATATTTAAAAAATATTTCTCTTTTTGTTTATTTTTATTATTTTTTTAAAAAAATACAGACCGTTGAATTTAAAATTTAACTATTCTTGAGAACGTCGAGGGGTTGTGATGTCTGTACAGCATTGCAGCCCCCCTCTTCTCGATGATATTACAGCTCCTATGTTTATAAATTATAATAGTTGACAATTCATACGTTTAGTTTAATTTTTATTATTAAGTTTTTTTTATTTGTATAATAATATTTATTATTATTATTATTATTATTGACATATGAAAGCCATCATGATAGAAGGTTTTCACAATTTCATATATTTTTAGTTTTCTTTTCTATCTTTTTTTTGTGGAAGACATGATTGGTCATTGTAATTTTGTTATTCCTTGATATTGTACATGGATTAATATATTATAATAATTTTTTTTCTTTTTTTTAATTATATAATACACTTATATTTTTATTTTAATTAAATAGCTTAGCAATAAATAAAAAAATTAGGTCAAATTAATAACAGTGTGTCAAAAATACGACACGTAGGGTGTCACAATCCTTGTGGCTCTTTTATTTTATTACATGGTGAGTTGAGATTTAATAGATAAAAATTAATTTAAAAATATTTAAAAATAATTAAAAATAGTATGCCTTTTAATGATATCGAGGCCCACCTCAACTTGGAAATATACGCCGAATGGTGAAATTTCAAAATTAATATATTTAAAAATGAGTGTTAATTTAAAATTCTTTTAGTTCAATTTTATTTATTTTTTTTTCATAGAATAGAATTCATAGTAATATAAATTTAAAATAAAAATAAGTAAACTAACGACAGAAAATGAATTTAAAAATTTTAATTGGTTCACCTTTTTAGCCTTCTGATTTTAATGGATTAACAAAATTTTAAAATCTTGTTCGGATTGCAAATGAACGGTCGGGATTCAATTATGTTGCGTCCTCGGATCTTGCGTATTTGTACGGATGAGGATCCGACTAAGATCGCGGACTCTTTTTGAATACTCGCGTAAGATCTGTGCAACACAAAAAATGAAATGAGGAGTAAGAAGAAAGTAGGACGACTATGACACACAAGATTTTTACGTGAAATACATTCTCTTAAATGATAAGAATAACTTATTTCAGTGTGGTGTGTTTGATTATAAAGAGATTACGTGAAAAATCTTTCTCCATTTTCTTTTTCTCTATTGTGGCTAGTAAGAGTAAATATTCAGATTCTTTATTTGATAAATAGTTAATATATTTATAGTGGTTAATTTTTTCTTTGGGAGAAGTCTACGTGGGGTTGGCGTGTGTAGGGGATCCTATCACCCACTCTATAAATCCCCTTTACCGTGTCAGGAAGATTGCGTGCACGCGGGTCTGGTGTCTCCGCTGGTCATCATTCTTCTTACAATTTGACAGTGTCGGCCACCAAATCTCTAGCACGTCGATTTTGTAGATGGGGTGACGTTCAAGTCCATCTTGAGTCTACAGGTTTAAATAGACTTTTAGTCCACTATACTGTATTGGTTGGCTCTGACGCCTGAACCTCTTAGGCCTCTTGGACCCTTTAAATTTTAGTCACATCAAGACTCAAATTCGGGAGGAACATATCTTAATAGTTGATCTTGGGTATCGATACTCATCAGCCCGATCTTTCAAATTATGTGAGATCCACGATGTGACATCTTTCAAAGTTTTACATTTTATATTTAACAAAATTTTAAAAAATTATATAAATAGTTTTTTATTGTTTTTAATTAATATTAAAATATTTATATTATAAATAAATAATACAAAAATATAATAATTATACATTCTATTTTGAAATATATAAATTTATGGACTTAATTAAATATTTTGAAGACCACCAACGTCGCAGCGCCCTTGGTCCCTAATGACAGCTGCCGTAGCTTTATTCCCCACCACATCATTTCATGACTTTGACTTCTATAACTCTATAATTGGAAACCTCTTATAATGACGCGTTATTTTTTTTTTTTTTTGAATATTCTTATAATTATAAATTAACAAAATTATCACATATAAGACTATATTTTATATTATACGAGTAAATAAAAATAAATATAAAAATATTAACGACCCAAATAAAATATTTATCCAATCAGAATAGACAAATAAAAAATTAACAGAAATATTCAATAAAATCATCAAACTGGCTAATTCAGTAATCTCTTAAGCAGCAAGCTCGTGGATCCTTTTTTTGTAGTTTTGACTCGTTCATGGTTTATATGCAAAAAATTGTATGGTATGTAACCTATGGCTCCCATTTGTCTCACGATTGACTTGCTGAAAGCCCCATAGATCGTGCCTCTCTTCCAAAATCAGGGTTGTTGCAACGCGTACGGGTGTTGCAGCAGTTGCGGCGCCACGTGGGCTATTGATTTTAAAATTTAACGGCCAAAATAACACCGCAGGTACTACAACGTCCGTACAGTATCGCAGCTCTCCCGCTTTCCCTCCCTCCCGCATCTTTCTCGATATTCAGTTGCAGTAGGAATCAAATGCAACACCCCAAATAAGCTCCATTATCAGTACAAAATGCATCATTTTTGGTGAGAAAAGTTTCAAATAAATCATATAATATTATTCGTGTTATTAGGATTTGTATTCTCAGATAGATATTTATTTTGTATAATCTAAATATAATATACTGTTACAATTAGAGCAAGTTTTTATGTGGAGCATGTAGTGTATTTTCTTTTAACAATCATCTTCTCTCCTTATTCTCTTATGAATGATGCCACAAATTTGGGATAGGAAGTCGATCCATGATTATAAGCCAAATGATATAAATATAAGAAAAATAGGGAAAAATAATTTTTTTGATATATTTAAGTAATGAGAAATTTTATTAATTAAATATAAAAATAATTAAATAATTAATTATTTAAAAAAATTAAATGGGGACAACTGTCCGTGTATTTTTCTAGTGAATCGTTGACTGACATCTCTTGATGGCTTTGACAAAGACTCGAGAAATAAATATTAAATAGTATATTTTAAATAAATTTTTTTTATTTTTTGAATATTAAATTTTATATTTAATAAATATTAATATTCTAAATTTTTTTTAAAAATAATATAATTACCTTTTATTTTTAAATATTCGTCATTAAATTTCAACCTAACAATTTTTTATTAAAAAAATTAA
>JAOVVI020013799.1:0-11722 GCA_028571085.2 Nepenthes alata | reverse complement strand
ATTAGTTCCGCAGACTCAAGCACGTCAACTTTAACATGATTTCCTTCAAATTCAATGTCGTACTCGTCTATTGTCGTCAAGATGGAAGTGGGTATCATCCTCTGTGTAGCTTTAGTTCGGAGTTGCAGTGATTTGGAAGACGAATTGCCTTGTCGGGTGGTATTTATACCCAAAAACAGAGCTTTAACATGTATTCCTTTCTTTTCTTCCGGTTTTCCCAAAAGAGCTGACTTCCATGGATTCGTTACCCGGGAGCGAAGAAGGCTGGAGCCCCTGCCGCTCTCATTTTAAGGTTTTTTTGCAAAACACAAGATTAATTCACCATTATTTCTCTTGATTTCTTTAAGAAGATAATATTTAGAAATTGTTGAAATATAATCTCTGAAATTTATCATTATTTTTCACGTATTAGGAAAACGAAGCGCATGTAGGTGTGCCATGGAATCACCGCACCCATCCTCTACATAATGAACACATGCATATCAAAATTGTCTCTTTGCATCGCTTTTTGATTTTTCACACAAGAATTTCTTAAAATTTATATCTTAAGACAGTTGTTATACTTATACTGTTTTATTATTCTTTTAAAAAACAATCTAATTAATTAACCCCAGAAAAAAATGCTAAGGGCAATATTTGAGCAGCTACAATTACTGTTGCATCCTCGTGTTCCGTCTGCCATACGACAATGGTCCGACTTTGTACTCTGCACTATTTCAATGCCCTCGGACGGACGGAATCGTGCAACATAAAAGTAATTGTTTAATTTGACGAGAATCACGTTTCAAGAAAGGAAATGGGAGAATGGCACAAAATACTATGATTTTACGTAAAAAATTCTTTCTTTAATAAATGGCGAAAAACCACGGTGATGAACGCTGTGTCCGAAATGATCTACTACCTTTAGAATGGAATACGACTAATTGCCATGACACTTTTGGTTGCCACACAAACTTACAAGGCAAGATATCTCGTTCCCTCTTTTATTTTCTAACTTTCTCTCCCTGTGCCTCTTTTTCTTTTTCTTTCTTTCTTTTCACTTAGTCGCTGTTCACAGAGTGCATGTAAAATACTAGCCGTTGGAATCCTTTTTTTTGATACTTGAATGAGGTATTTATAGAGGGGGATCATGTCGTTGAAATAGGGACACGTGGCATTGGCGTGTATTGGGAAGCCTGCCACCAACTCTGCTGATTCGACGTGTCAGGGAGACCTGCCACAAACTCTACTGATTCCGCGTGTCAGGTGCCGTTAGCCCCATAATGATTGCGCGTGCTCTGAGTGCCCTGATTTCCTGTGGAGGTAACGTGTTGCGGAGAATGCGTGCTCTTTGGTAACATTGAGACATCTGAGCTGGCGCTCTCGGTCATCTTGGGCTCCCTTTTCCCCTGGTCTGATGATTCAGAAATAAAGAGACTGTCCTCGTACCTAGAAAGCCTTATGAGTCTTTGCCAAATCCTTGGGCTTATTGAGTTAGGTTTTCGGACGTTTCGCTTGCTAAAGGCCGTTGGGATTTCAGTGTTGTATTCTTGGCTTCAAGTCCTCGAGATTTCATTGGAGACGTTAGTCTCCTATGGCGTCCTCGGGCCTCTTAGGTCAAATTGATCTCTCGAACCATTATCGTCATTTGGGCTTCTTGGGACGCTGGCCCAGGTCTTTCGGGCTTCTAAGGCCAACTTAACCTTTTGGACTATGTTAGGCTTTTTGGGCCTCCTAGGATACGAGTGACTGTCTTTGGGCATCTCGGGCAAAATTATCCTAGTAAGCCTCTTGGTCCGTGGACTTGGCTTTTCGGCATTCCTTTCTAGCCCTTGAGTGTCGGGACCCATCATTAGCCCCCCATGTCAAAGGGCTTGAGAACTTAAACCGTTTGACATGTCTGGAAAGCGCTCTTCTATAGTGGCCGTCTGCGGGCGCCGCGCCTGGCTAGTAAGAGTTGTCTCTCATCAGTCCGAGACCCATTTGGCGCAACCGTTTGGATTTCATCAATGCATTAAATGCGTCATTGATTGAGATGACGTTGCCTTGGGAAGCCAAAGCCCACGATCTTTCCCTGCATATGGGCCACTAACGCGTGGCAAGGGTTATGATGAGGGAACTGTTTTGCGTTTTCAAATTCCTTTTAAGTTGTCTTTTCATTTTCGTTTTATTCCTCCTTCATTTCGGTGCATCCTTAGCATTTCTCTCGCTTTCCAAAATTCTTCACCGTCATTCCCCTTCTCTCATTGTCGCAAAGACCCTTCTTTTGTTTCCATGGCTCCTGGGGTTAAGGAAATTGCTTCCTCTCTCTCCCTTAAAGACCTTGAGCCGATTCGTGTGAAGTACAATATCCCAGACTCTGTGGCGACGGTGGTCCCTGGAGCCACTGAGAAAGCTTGCAACCCTCCTGACGACTTCATCGCCATTTACGAAGTCCATCTCAAAGGTGGTCTTCGCTTCCATGTCCCTCTGGAGCTGTATCATCTTATGAGAAAGTTGGATGTTCCGTTTGTCATGCTTCAACCGAATGCCATTAGGTATTTAGTTTTTCTTTGTGTGTTTACGCGTTGCTACAATACGGTTCTTGAGGTAGCCATGGTGAAGGTAATATTTCGCTTCACCCACAATCTTGACAGGATCACCATGACTCCTCGTCCGGAGTGTACCGTTATGAGTGGAGGAAACCCGTATTCCACCAAAAGGTGAAAGGACAAATTCTTCTTTTTGAGCATCCGGGAGAACTGGGAGCTCTCCCTTACATGAGAAAACATTGCAAGCAAACACTGCTCGGATGCCACTATGGAGGAGAGGGAGGTTGTCAAGGTTGTCACGAACTTGGTAATGGCCGATCTTGGCAACTTTAATGTGAGAAAATGAAACACCTGGTCGACGCACGAGAGCTTGGCAAAAGCCAAGTGGGTGACCACATCCGAGGACTCCAGCGCTGCTATAGCTGCAAAGAAGAAGAAGGAGAAGAGATTAAGGAAAAGAGAGAGTTCCCTTACCATTGAAGAGTCGTCCGAGAGTCCATGGAAGAGTCGTCGGACTGAGGCTTCGGAGGATCCAGTGCCAATCGTTGAGTACTCCTCGTTCGACGATGATGACGCCGTCATTGCGCCTCTCATCAGGAGGTCCATGGGTCTGGTTGTTAGACCTACTACGGGGTCTGAGGTCGCAGGCCCTTCTTCTGCTGCAGAGATCCTGAGTGAGGTCTCGGACTTTCCTACTGGTCCATTCGAGGACCCTAATGTTTTGGAGACTGCGAAGGAGGCTGGAGACAACCAGGGTGAGGAGGCGGCTGTGATCGTAACCGTTCCCGCCCTGGAAACGGCTGAGGTTGGGGAGCCTTGTGGAATATAGCCAACCTTCGTCGCTCCTGCCAAGGATACTGTCGAGATTCCTAGCGGCGATGAGGTTGAGATCGCGGTTTGAGAGCCCCCTGAGATTGTTGAGCCCTCAAAAGCTGTTGAGCCCTCGGAAGTTGTTGATCCCCCTGTTTATGAAGGTCCTTCATCCACGGCCGTTTTTTATGTGCCTGCAGTGCTTGCAAATGTGCCGCTGGAGCCCGAGGTCGTAGGAGAGCGTGGCCAAAGCCATGATTCTCTCGTCTCTAAGGTATTTCACCGTTTTTCCACCTGCCTTGCTTCCTGTTGTTTGTTCTTAATGAACTTGCCTCTTCTTGCAGTTCGAGAACCTCGCTGGGAGCCTCAATCAGCTGATTGGCGAGGTTTCCCAAGCCTACTCGGAGATGGAGTCTTTAAGGGCTGCGGGAGAGGGCAGCCAGCTGCTGCAAGTGGAGCTTGCTGAGGCCACTGCAAAGAACACCTCTTTTGAGGAAACCCTAAGGCTTCAGCAAATTCAATATGGACTCCTCTGAGAAATGAACCTCCAGTTAGAGGAAACGCTGAGGGCGTCGGTGAGAGTCGTGGATATAGCGCCTCTGTTGGAGACCAAGTACTGGGACGACATTCATTTGTGCCATCGGCTAATGCGGTTGCTATATCCGCGGTTTTCCACTGCCGTGGTGGGTCCTCGAAACGCAAGTGCCACATGCCCCGGGGATGTGTATGGCATTACAAGGAGGCCATTTCCAAGGTCCCCACGTCTGAGTCCTTCCGGGGGTCCTCGTCCTTCATATCAGCCGGGGAGCTCGAGCCAGGCAGAGGCTTCCCAATCTCAACAAGAAGGGCAGCATGGGACCACTCCTCCGCGAGGTCCAGCTGAGAGTTAGCCTTTTTTTTTTTGGTTCATATGTTGCACATGAATAAAATGGATATTCAATTTCAGCTTAAGTGTTTGATTCCTTCTCATTGATTTCTGGAGTGTTTTTTGTCGTGGCGCTAAATAGGTTAGCCTGGCGCCCAACTGACGTCTGAGCTTTTTGTCATGCGACCTCTTGGGCCACTTGGACAAATGTAAGTTTTGATATACGACCTCCTGGGCCACTCGGACAAAACCGAGTTTGGAGATATGATCTCTTGGGCCGCTCGAAAGAATCCGAGTTTTTAAAATACGACCTCTTAGGCCGCTCGGACAAATTTGAGTTTTTAAAATATGACCTCTTAGGCCGCTCGGACGAATCTGAGTTTTGAGATATGACCTCTTGGACCGCTAGGACGAATATGAGTTTTTGAAATACGACCTCTTGGACACTCGGACGAATCCGAGTTTTTGAAATACGACCTCTTGGGCCGCTCGGATGAATCCGAGTTTTCTCTCCCCCCCTTTTTTTTGTTTTCACATAAAAGGGGCGAGAGGGCTGTATTACTTAAGGACAGCCTAAGTTTGGCAGGTTACTTGGATAGCTGGCTATTCGTTTATTACTGGCAGTATCTTCTGAGGTACGTCGTGTACCAAGTTCGGGGTACCAGCTTGTCCTCTTGGGTGCGTAGCTTGTAGGCCCCGCCCCGAAGGATGACAGAGACAAAAAATGGTCCCTCCCAAATCGGGGAGAGATTATTTTTGCTGGCATTTTCACCGTGACCACCATCCTTCTCAACACCAAATCCCCAACCTCAAACTGCCGCGCCTTCACCTTCTTATTGTGATAGCGGGCAACCCGCTGTTGGTACGCCACTACCCTTAGCCTAGGATGGTCGCAGACTTCCTCGAGCATGTCGAGGTTATCCTAGAGCCTCTGGCTGTTGTTAGTTAAACTGAAGCATGCAACCCGCGGACTTGTGAGGCTTACTTCTATTGGGATGACAGCTTCAACTCCGTAACTGAGGCTGAAGGGGGTCTCCCTCGTGGGTTCCCTAGGCGTCGTCTTGTACGGTCAGAGGACGGATGGCAGCTCGTGTAACCACAAACCCTCAAAAAACTCAAACTTAGTCTTGGGTCCATGCAAGATCGTACGGTTTGTGACCTCCACCTGCCCAATGGCCTGGGGGACGCTATTGACGTGTGGACCAAGTTGATCTTCAGGCTGGTGCAATACTTAGTGAACCATTTTTTGATAAACTACGTCGTGTTGTGGGTCATAATATACTCCGGGATCCCGAATCTGCACACGATGTTCTGTTGGAGGAAATCAGTGACATTTTGTTCTGTTATCCTTGTGAGTGGTACTGCCTTCACCCATTTGGTGAACTAATCTATTCCTATGATTATGAACTTTCTCTATCTGGGCGCAAGGGAAAGCGGTCCGAGAATGTCGAACCCCCACTGGGCGAATGGCCACGGTGATTGGAGTGCCCGGAGATTTGTGTGGGGGTGATGACTCACGTTGCTATGGAGTTGACAGTTCTCGTATTTGCGCACAAAGTTCATGGCGTCATACTTCATCGTTGGTCAGTAGTATCCCAGCTTCATGAGTTTGAAGGCTAGGTTCTTCCCTTCGATGTGGAACCCGCATATCCCAAGGTGCACCTCGTGGAGGGCATACTCGACCTCCTCGGGGGTGAGACACCTTAAGTAAGGGGTTGAGAAACCTCACCGGTACAACTGGTCGTCCATGATTGTGTACCACCCCACTATTTTCTTTACCTTCTTGGCCTCATTTGAACCCTCAGGCAATGTGTCATCGGATAGGCACCTTAGGTAAGGAGTCATCCAGGTGTTACCGTTAGACACCTGCATCACCGCTCGCTCGGGGTCTTCGACACTAGATTGGTTTAGAACTTCCCACATCCCTCGAGCATACTGTTTTGGATCTCCCAAAGCCGCTGCCCTTGCCAGCGTGTCAGCCTTGGCATTTTCTTTCATCGGGATGTGGACAAACTTGACTGCCTTGAAGTCCGAGATCGTACTTCTGACTTTGGAGAGGTACTTGGAGAGTTGTGGATTGTTGACGTCGAAGTTTCCGCGGACTTGGTTGACGACCAATTCAGAGTCACTATAAACGACTAAGTTTTTGGCCGAGCACTCCTTGGCTAACCGAAGCCTAGCCAGCAGGGCTTCATATTCCGCAACGTTATTAGTGGCCGAGAACCCTAAGGTTAGTCAATATTTTATCTCCAACCCCTCAGACGTGCACATAACAATACCAGCTCCGCAGCCGTCCTTCATTGAGGAGCCGTCCATGTGCAGGGTCCACGTCGATGCCTTGCAAAACTCGTCTGCACCAAGCTGGCTTCCATCGCCGTTGGCCAGCGCTGTTGTCTCAACAAGGAAGTCCGTGAGGGGTTGTCCCTTCAAAGATAGCCACAGACGAAACTCAATATCAAATTCTCCTTATTCGATGGCCCACTTGATCAGTCATCCGGATATCTCGGGTTTCTGCAAGATGGCCCTCAGTGGCTGGTCGGTCAAGAACACTATCCTGTGCGTTTGAAAATATGGCCTAAGCTTTCGCGTGGAGTAAACCAATGCCAAGGCAACCTTCTTCGTGAGAGAATATCTAGTCTCGGCATCCACAAGAGTCTTGCTTACATAATACACGGGCTGCTATTTCCCGTGTTGCTCCCGTATCAGAGCTGAGCTTAAGGTCGTGTCGGACATGAAGAGATACAGGTATAGCTCCTCGTCCAGTTGGGGAGAAGCTAAAAGAGGTGGGATCGAGATGTAGCTTTTGAGCCATTGGAATGCGTCTTTATAGTCATCGCTCTACCAAAGATCTAGGGTCTTTGTTCCTCTCAGGGCCTTGAAGAACCGCAGGTGCTTCTTGGCCGATTTTGCAAAAAAATGGGAGAGGGCTGCCACCTGCCCGTTAAGCTTATTGACCTCCTTCACCGTCCGTGGAGATCGCATGTCGAGGATGGCCTTTATCTTTTCTGGGTTAGCCTCGATCCCCCGATGTGACACGATGTAACCTAGGAACTTCCCAGAAGCTATGCCGAACGTGCACTTGCTTGGATTGAGCTTCATCCGGTGGGTCTTGAGCACGTGGAAGGCCTTGGAAAAATCCTTTATGTGATCGCCGCTCGCCCTGCTTTTGACGAGCATGTCGTTAACGTAGACTTTTACGTTCCTGCCTATATGGTCCTCAAACATTTTGTTCACGAGTCGCTGATATGTCGCGCCTGCATCCTTGAGTCCAAAGGGCATTACTTTGTAACATTACGTCCCCTGGTCCATCATGAATGACGTGTACTCCTCATTCTCGGGACTCATCTTGATCTGATTGTAGCCCGAGTACGTATCCATGAAACTTAAGAGCTCGTGTCCGAACGTCGAATCTACGAGCTGGTCATTTCTGGGAAGTGGAAAGCTGTCCTTGGGGCATGCCTTGTTGAGGTCGATGAAGTCCACGCACATTCTCTGTTTCCCACTGCTCTTTTTTACCATGACCAAATTGGTCAACCAGTCCGGGTATTACACTTCTCGGATAAACTAGGTATCTAAGAGTTTCTTGACTTCTTCGCGTATGGCCACCAGCTTCTCTGTGGTGTAATTCCTATGCTTTTGTCTAACGGGCTTATGGCGAGGATCAATGCCCAACTTGTGGACTCTAACTTTGGAGGAGATCCTGGCATGTCACTAGGTGACCAGGAAAATACGTTTGAGTTCTCCTGCAGGAAGCTAATGAGTTGGTCTCGGACAAACCTTGGCAGTGAGCTTCCTATATGGACATACTTCTCCGGATCCCCTGGATCCAACGAGACTTGGACGGTTGGCTCCCCAGGCTGCGCATGTTACAGCGTGGTCTCATCCCCCAGGTCGAGGTCTTCCATTGGTTGTGAAAGAGTTGCTTGCATGGTTTGTGCTAAGTAACACATCCGTCTCGTGGATTGATCCCTGAGGACTTCTCCCACACCATATGGGGTTGAAAACTTTATTTTTCGGTGCGGGATGGAAGTCACTGCACCGAATGCGGCTAAGAATAGGCGTCCAAGTATTGCATTATAGACCGATGGCAAGTCCACGATCAGAAAGGTGAGGACCTTGGACACTATCCTCGGATACGTCCCTAGGGTTACCTCTAATTGGATGATACCTTGAACAGGTACTAGCTCATTGTCCAGCTCATAGAGTGGCCCTTCTGGCACTCTCATTTGACTCTTCTTAAGTTCTAACTTGAAATAGATATCGAGGTAGAGAAAATTCTTGGAGCTTCCATTATCAATAAAAACTCGTTTCATCTGGTAGTTATTTGCTCCATCTGAAACGAGTGCAGTTACAACCAGAGGATCAGAGTGAGGAGAAGTTACATGATCCATGTCCTTATTACTAAAGCAGATAACTTAATCTTTGCCTCCGGGTCCTGTCCTTAGCCTCTTCGCGGCTGTGAGCTCCTACTCGTTTCCTCTGGCCGGCCAGCTCGATATCATGTTGACGACCCCTGCAACCACTCTGTTCCTGGGGGGCTCAGCTTTACCATCGCTCGCTATTTTGAAAGCTTGCCCCGGTCTTTACAGGAAGCGATTGAGGTGCTCCCTCCTGATCAGCTCCTCCATCTCCTTATGCATAGTCCTGCTGTCCTCCGTGCTGTGGCCCTCGAAGTGGTGGTAGTTACAGTATTTTTTCTAGACCCCACCCCCCGAGTTCTTCAGCGGCTTGGGCCACTTCAAGAACTTTTCTTTCTAGATCTGCATCAGCACATTGGTGCGGGTGTCGTTTAGTGGCATGAGGTGCATAGGCCTCGACTCTCTTCGAACGTTCTGCTCAGTCTTGTGCTACTTCTTTGCCGTATGGGGACTCTGATAGTCCCCAGCCTTCCTCTTTCCTTCCATTGCCTTCGGATGGGGGTGCTCGTCCCTTTCCAGCTGCTTGGCGTTGTTGGCCTCTTCGGCCACAATGTATGCCCTAGCCACAACCTCGGCCTGCATAAAGGTCTGGGGACCCTTATGGATGAGGTTATTGAAGAAGGCACCTCCCTCCAGGACCGAGAGGAAAGTGTTAAACTTTACCTCATTGGTTAATTTGAGGATTTGCCTGGCCTCGGCTACGAATAAGGCCAGGAACCCCCTTAAGCTCTCTCTGGCACCCTGCTTGATCCGGGTAAGGTGCCAGGACTGCTTCTCCACCCTCCTGCTGGCGGCAAATTGCGAGAGAAAGACTATTTCCCAGTCGTTGAAAGTGCGGATAGAGTCCACCGACATCTCGTAGAACCACACCTTTGCATCTCCCTCTAAGGTCAAGGGGAAGCACTGGCACATGGTTGTCTCGTCCAAACCTTGCAGGCTCAAGTGTTCCTGGAAATGGTTGAGGTGATCCATCGGGTCAGTGCTGCCATCGTAGACCTAGGTTGGCCATTTTGAACATTGGGGGGAGCGTCCTTGTTCTGATTTCTGTTGAGAGCGGGGACTGGAGTGCATTAGCTCCTCCCCCGCTGCTTTCACCGAGAACTCGGTTCCATCCTCTTTCAAACCTCTCCTCCACTCGGAGTGGGGCAGTTGTCTTCTTCTCGTTGAGGCAATGCCTTAACTCATAAGGTTCTCGGTTTGCATGGCGCTCAGGGGCCGCCCTGGCTCCTTGGAGGGGAGCATCCTACGGGACCGCCTCTCCAACGCTGCGTTCATGGCGACTCCAGAGGGTCCCAGAGTTGCGCCTCTCTGGGATTTCTTCTCAGATCCAAAGACTCATAGGACCCTCTAGCCTACGTGGGGCCCTTCTCCTGGAGGCGACTTGGGTCCTCGGGTTTTCATGCTGGCTGGGTCACTTCTCTCGGCAATCTTTCCTCCTGCTCCCACTTTGGGACATCCCGGCCTGGGAAGCCTTGGAAGGGGCTCCTCTTTCCGGCTCGTCAATCTTGGAGTAGAGTGTTTCGAAGGCCTTGGACATACCTTCTATTTTGGCTGCCAAGGCCCTGACTACTGGATCATGGTGGTTTTCTATCCCGATGCAGGGGTCGGGGCCGTCGTTGTGTGAGGCCACCTCTCTGGCTGGTGCACTCGCCTGTGCCATTGTGTTCACCATTTTGGACTTTGGAGTTGAAGTCGTCGTAGTATTTCTGTGCGTTTTGTAAAAATGTGAAAACCAGACTTTTAGTCGCTTCCCTCAGATGGCGCCAATGTTGCATCCTCGTGTTCTGTCTGTCATACGATGAGAGTCCGAGTTCGTACTCTACACTCTTTTGATGCCCTTGGATGGACGAAATTGTGCAACACAAAAGTAATTGTTTAATTTGACGAGAATGACGTTTTAGGAAAGGAAATGGGAGAAGGGCACAAAACACGAGGATTTTACGTGAAAAATTCCTTCTTTAATAAAGGGGGGAAAGCAACGGTGATGGACGCTGGGTCCAAAATGATTCACTACCTTTGGAATGGAATACAACTGATTGTCATGGCACTTTTGGTTGCCACACAAAGTTACAAGGCAAGAGATCTCATTCCATCTTTTCTTTTCTAACTTTCTCTCCCTGTGCCTCTTTCTCTTTTTCTTTCTTTCTTTTCACTTAGTCGCTGTTCACATAGTGCATGTAAAATGCTAGCTGTTGAAATTCTTTTTTCTGTTGCTTGAATGAGGTATTTATAGAGGGGGATCATGCAGTTAAAATGGGGACACGTGGCGTTGGCGTGTGCTGGGAGGCCTACCACCAACTCTGTTGATTTGGCGGGTTAGGGAGGACTGGCACCAACTCTACTCATTCAATATGTCAGGTGTCGTTAGCTCAATAATGATTACGCGTGCTCTGAGCACCGTAATTTTCTGTGGAGGTGGCGTGTTGCAGAGAATACGTGCTCATTAGTAACAGTGAGACGTCTGAGCTGGAACTTTCGGCCATCTTGGGCCCCCTTTTTCTCTGATCTGATGATTCAGAGATGAAGAGATTGTCCTCATACCTAGAAAGCCTTCTGGGTTTTTGCCGAATCTTTGAGTTTATTGAGTTAGGTTATTAGGATTTCAGTGTTATATTCTTGGCTTCAAGTCCTCGGGATTTCATTGGTAACGTTAGTCTCCTATGGCGTCCTCGGGCCTTTTGGGTCAAATTGGTCACTCGGACCATTGTCGCCATTTGAATTTCTTGGGACGCTTGCTCAGGTCCTCGGGCTTCTAAGGCCAACTTAACCTCTTGGACTAAGTTTGGCTTCTTGGGCCTCCTGAGATGCGAGTGACTGTCTTTGGGCCTCTTGGGCTAAATTATCCACGTAAGCCTATTGGTCTGTGGACTTTGCTTTTGGGCCTTCCTTTCTAGGCCTTGAGTGCCGGGACCCATCACTTACAAAAGGTAATTACAAAAAAAAAATTTGTGTATTAAAATAAGACAATCATGAATTTAAATAACATAAATTATATATATTTTATTTTTTACTTATTTCAAAATCATTGTCATTCAAGTGGAGACTTGGAAATTTTATTTCTTTTTCAAATAAAAGTATGATTATAATTTCATTCTCTAGTCTGTCCAATTGAAAAATTC
>JAOVVI020013798.1:0-11722 GCA_028571085.2 Nepenthes alata | reverse complement strand
TTTCCGTGATATTTTGGGGTTTATGAAATTACAAATCTTTAGAATGCATCTCAGGTTTGATGAAAAGAAAAGAAAAATTTTTTTATACTCATAATTTTATTATATGAATTAGTATCGAGGACGGCTTTTGATGATATTAAAAGTCGGGTCGTCACAGTTCAATAATCATATTCATTTCCATTTCCATTCAAAATCCAAAGTCCATAGTTCCATATTTTTGTCCTCTCTTTACGTCCCGAGGAGGGGCGGACCACGTATCACTTCATGGATGGAGTTACCATTGATTACCACGTTCTAAGGCATGCCGGAGAACCTTATCTAACTGCTTCGCAGTTTTAGGCCCAAAGCACTTATTCAAGGTTCAAACAAAATTCATTATATTTTCAAGCCCGATTTCATAGTTCACTCAATCCATGCTCCGGTCAATATTCAAAATACCTTCACCCTTTTTTAACGTTTCAGTTTCCATACAAGATTTTCATACAAAGTAGTCCGATCATAAAATGAACAGAAACATGGGCCAGCATATAAAATCAATGTGCAGAGCTATATTCATGCAAGACAATTCCGGTTGTAATTTGAACAATAAAGCACGTGCTAAATATGAACCAGAGTCAGGAATTTATAAAACGTGAAACTCAGTTCAGATTCATGCATGCTTCATGATGAAACGTATACTTGTCAAAACAATTCTATGGAAAACAAATTCTGAAGTATACTTGCATTAAAACATTATTACAATTTAAACTTGAAAATGGAGGTACACTTGCCTGATTTTCAAATTCTTTCACCCCAACCAGCCTAAAGCTCCCTCTTCCTCTTTGCCTCGTACTCCTTTCACGGACTTTCTAATTCCTTTTTCAGATTAGGAGCTCAGTATTTATAGAGAATGGGCTAGGTGGGAGTGGGTGGGGTAGGTTACCTACTTGTACTTTCCCTCTTTTTTTCCTAGAAGGTCAGCGGGGTAGGTAAGAATGGTTTACCTTCTTTGGGTAGTTGGAAGGAGGTCAACGAGGTAGGTAAGTCTATTTCAACAGAAGTCGGCCTTGATCCAATTCCAATCTACTCCGATTGCTTTTCCATTTTCAAAGTCTCTGGTCAACAACCACATAATTCTGGTCTACATTTCATCCTTAAATTTTCGGTCAATAAGCACATAGTTTCAGTCATCATTTCATCTTTAAATTTCCGGTCAACAACCTCATAATTTCGGTCAGCATTTTATCCTCAAATTTTTGATCAACAACCTCATAATTTCAGTCAACATTTCATCCTCAAATTTTTGATCAATAACCACATAGTTTCGGTCAACATTTCATCCTCAAATTCCTCTCAATAACCACATAGTTCCGATCAACATTTCATCAACTCCATCCTTCATCATCTTTCATCAATTTCGGCCATTTGCTTATCATCAACAACTTCGGCCTCCACTCCATCAACTTTGATCTTCTCCTTCTCAACTCCGGCCATCTCATTGCTTAAATTTTTCTTCGGATTTTACAAGGCCTAATTATCATGTTACTTTTAAGGTAGGGATCTCACATTAACGGTGATATTTTTGACTGAATTCTGAAACCTAATTAGATATAAGTTAAGGAAAATATTTCTGATACTGTTAATTAGGACCCGAGACTAATATACAGTTAGGTTAGTTTCTCCTACATGCCTTAGAACGTTATGATAATAATCGAAGATAACTCTATCCATGGAATTATATGTGGTCCGCCCTTCCTCAGGTCGTTAACCTAGAGGGTAGTTACTATTACTGGCCAGCATTATCGTACCGAATCTCGCAAGAAGGGATGTCCCACAGGAGGGGACAGCTGTTACTGGCCTTGAATTGTTTGGAGTGAACATAATCTATCCTCGATTATTTACCCCTTCTGCTAGTAGGGTATATTGGTTGGGTCCTTTACTTATAGAAAAGGAATTTTCTATAATTTATAGAGTTGAGATCAATTTCTTCTTTTTAAAGCAGTTTTACCAATTTATTATTAACGAAGCATGATTACACTGATTTCTAATTTTTAAAACTTAATTATTAACAAATTATGCTTTCTCCATTTTCCATGCACTGTTCTACCCCTAAATATTTTCATGCTATAGTATATCTGCATAATTGTTCTACATAACGGGATTCACTGCTTGTTTTCATGTACGTTACTAGGCTTCAACTCACTGTTTTACTATTTTTTCCCTCCAGATGAGATGGTAGAACTTATACCAGATGAGAAGGAATAACTAAAGCTTAGTCTAAAGACCTTGGGAGATTTAAAGTATTTTGGAGATCTTGAAAGAGACAGTTGAATTATAATGACCTGATTTTTGATATATGGTTTTGTATATGGATCTTATGCATATGGATTCTTGTATATAGAATGTATGTGATGCATGCAATAAAATAGAAAATTATGCTTCCGCTAGTTTATAGTTCTGCTTTTGCTATATATTTTCTGGACTCTATACAGGTCCTAGATGGCATCTCAATTCTGAACTGTTAGTATAGTGGATAGAAAATGTGAAATGTAAGCCGTAGAGAATTATACGACGTTTGTGATCCTGTGTCTGAAATAAGAATTTCTGTTGATGGATATAATAATGTTATTCTGTATGTTTACAGGTTATAAGCAGGATTTGTATTTCGATTTAGCCAAATTTTAGGGGAAACTATGTCCATTTTTGCCCTAGAACTTTAGGTTTGAATTGGGCTTAGGTTTCTATTTTTTGTAATGATAAAAAATTTTGATGACAAAAAAAATCTATTCCGTCACAATTGGTATTAGAGAAATTAGATGCCTTAGGAATTGATCGATCGAAAAGCAAAAATATAGGCCTAAATTTCTATAGGGATAGGTCGGGATAGCTAAGGCAACTAGGATGCTTAGAAAGTTGATCCTTAGGTTACGTTTGAATTTTATTAAACTACTAATAACCCTTTCCCTTAACGTGATTTCTTGAGGTTTATAATGTTATGTTTATTCTTGGTTATAGGATTTAAGATGGCCAGTAGAAGAAATCGAAGAACTAATCGTGGTGGTGCTAGTACTCCCCATGATCGGGAGGCAACTTTTGTAAATTTACTGGAGAGAATGACTAATGTGGTGGAATCAGTAGAGTAGAGACATATGGCTCCAGTCCCTGCACCCAAGCCAGCTTCGGCACATCCAGTTTCGACAACTTATGACAGATTTATAGCAGAGCAAGCACCAGGATTCTTGGGTAAGCTTGATCCGACGGAAGGAGATATGTGGCTTAAAAGGATGAAGAAGATATATTTTGTGGTTTGGTGTACTGATTAGGAGAAGTCACTTTTGCAGTATACAAGCTGGAAGGTGAAGCCGATAGTTGGTGGATCATGAAGAAGAGGGCGTTAGGAGTGCCTGATAATTCTATCACTTGGGAGATATTCGAGGACACATTTATGAAAACTATTTTCCGTCCAGCCTCCAAGATCAAAAGAAGCAGGATTTCATGAGGTTGAGATAGGGGAATATGACGATGACGGAATATGACGCTAAGTTTACTAAGTTGTCCCGTTTTGCACCTTTTTATGTGGAGCACGAGTTAAGGAAAGCAAAAATGTTTTAGCAAGGGCTACGAGATGATATTAGGAAGCCACTGTCGATTCTGAAGCTCCAGACTTATGCTGATATTCTGGATAGGGCGGTGATTTATGAGAAGGAAGCAGAGATGGAGAGGTTTTATGCAAAGAGGATTGCTAGCCGGGCGGGTTTTAGTGCTGGATCGAATGTGGGATCTTCTGGACTGTCCAAAAAGGCAAGGATAGCCGATAAAGGGAAGAGCATCATTCCAACTCAGTTAGGGATTGGCTCTAAAGTATCAATCGCTGATTGTGCTTTCTGTGGGAGGAAGCATTCGGGGCAAGCATGTTGCAAGGTATCGGGAGCGTGCTTTAGATGTGGATAGTAGGGCCATTTGGAGAAAGACTGCCCATTACAACCGAGGCTAGAAGGAAAGAAGCCTACCGTTTCTGCTAAGGCTTCGCGGTGACTGTTTAGGACCCAGAGGCATCCCCAAACGTTGTGGAAGGTACCCCCTCTATTTGTGGAGTTCCTGCTTCTGTATTATTTGATTCGGGGTCTACCAACTCTTTTATTTTTCCACGGTTTGCATGCTATATTATATCTAACCCGTGTGTTTTGGATTATGCATTGTCTGTGTCAACCCTCACTGAGTCCTCTATGATTGCTGATGTTGTGTATCCTAGATGTATGATTGAGGTGAATGGAAAATGTTTGCTTGTGGATTTGGTATTGTTAAACATAGGTAATTTTGATGTAATTTTAGGGATGGACTAGCTAGCTAAATATCATGCTAGTATTGATTTTTTTCTGAAGAGGGTTTGTTTTGATATTCTTGGGATGGAACCCTTTTTCTTTTAAGGCATTAGGAAGAAGGAGGTGTCTATATTAATCTCTACTTTGTATACAAAACATTTGATGAAACGTGGGTGTAAAGTTTACCTGGCATATGCCTGCACCACTGGGAGTCATAGTGTGCCGGCTAAGGATATCCTTGTTGTATGTTATTTTGAGGATGTATTTTTGGAGAAATTGCCAGGATTAACTCCCCACCGGAAAATTAAGTTTGAGATTACAATTATTCCTCGAGTTAGCCCAATTTCTAGGACCCCTTATTGTATGTCCCCGGCTGAATGAAAGGAACTGAAATTGCAATTATAGAAACTGCTAGACAAGGGCTTTATCTGACCGAGTGTATCTCCTTGGGGAGCACCAGTGTTGTTTGTAAGGAAGAAAGATAGGTCTTTTCGGCTATGTGTTGATTATCGTGAGTTGAACAAAATCACAATTAAGAATAAGTATTTGTTGCCGCGTATTGATGATTTATTTGATCAATTGTAAGGATCTCAGGTGTTATCAAAAATTAATTTGAGGTCCGGTTATTATTAGTTGAGGATTAAGCAAGAATATGTGGCTAAGACTGCTTTTCAGACACGTTATGGCCATTATGAGTTCCTTGTTATGCCTTCTTGCTTCACGAATGCCCCTACTACATTTATGGATCTAATGAATAGGGTGTTCAGGCCGTAGCTGGATAAATTCGTGGTGGTGTTTATTGATGATATCCTAGTGTATTTAAAGGATCATGAGGAGCACGAGACTCACTTTTCTCTGCCAATTCTTTTACAATCTCAGGGCCCAAAATCCTTTTATCTCCAATCTCCTCCTAGAGATTCAGCGACCTGCATTTTCTCCCATACAAAGCTTCAAAAGGTTCCATGTCAATAGTAGCCTGATAACTGTTATTATAAGCAAATTCAACAAGTGCCAGATAAGTGTCCCAAGTTCCTTTCATTTCTAATACAGAGGCCCTCAACATATCCTCAAGAATCTAAATGGTACGCTCAGATCGGCCATTAGTCTGGGGGTGATACGCAGTACTAAATTTTAACTTTGTCCCCAGTTCCCTATGCAAAGTATTTCAAAACCTTAAGACAAAATGGGGATGGGGATCTCAATCAGATACAATGGAGGCAGGAACTCCATGAAGTCTCACAATCTCATTCACACATAATTGGGCCAGTTTGTCATATGAATAGGTTGTTCTGATCGCTAATAAATGGACTAATTTTGTCAGCCGAAGACCTATAACCTATGGCGTCATGATTCCTAGGAGTCCTCGGTAAACCCGATACAAAATCCATAGTAATATCTTCCCATTTCTAGCTCGGGATTGGCATAGGCTATAATAATCCAGAAGGTTTCCTCCTTTCAACCTTCAGTTGCTGACACACAAGATATTTCTCTGCATAAGCCATAATATCTCTCTTCATGTTCCTTCACCAGAAAGTTTTCTTTAGGTCCTGATACATTTTGTTCGTTTTGGGATGGATGGTATATCTAGACCGGTGGGCTTCCTTCAAAATCTTCTCTTTCAGTTCCCTATCATCCAGTACACATAGTCGGTCTCTAAACCTAAATAATCCATCAGTCCGGACACTGAAATTAGCTCGAGAGTCCCTACTCAGATCACTTACAATATCACAAGGAATGGATTATTTACTTGCTTCTCCTTTACCTCATTAACTATCTCTGGTTGGATTTGAAGATAAGACAGGAGCATCCTATCACCCTTAGCATAACATTGGATATCACATTTCTTTAGATAATCCAGCATTTCCATCTGCTTGATTTGCAATTGAGTCACATACCCTGATCGATGACTTAATGCATCCACGACCATATTGGCCTTCCTTGGCTTATACTGTATCTCAGAGTCATAATCCTTTAAGAAATCAAGCCACCTCATTTGCCCCATATTAAGCTCCTTCTGAGAAAGCAGATACTTCAGACTTTTGTGATCAGAATACACAAGGAACTTTTCACCATACAAATAGTGTCTCCAAATTTTTAAGGGAAACACCACAGCAGCTAGCTCCAGATCATGGGTTAGGTAGTTCTTTTCATATACTTTCAACTGTCTAGACCCATATGCTACAACTTTACCATGTTGCATCAGTACACAACCCAAACTCACCTTAGAGGCGTCACAGCACACCTCAAAACCTCCTGAACCCTCTGGAATAACCAACACTGGAGCCGTAATCAAACAATCTTTTAGCTCCTGAAAACTCTGATCATATTTCTCGGTCCATTCAAACTTAACCTCCTTCTTTGGATCCACAGAAATACCACCATTAGAAATTACATGCCCCAAAAACATCACCATCTCCAGCCAGAATTCACATTTACCCATCTTAGCATACAACTTTTCTTCACGGAGCACTTGAAGTACTGTCCTCAAGTGAGTTTCATGCTCCTCATAGTCCTTTGAATAAATTAGGATATCATCGATAAAAACCACCATAAATTTATCTAGATATGGCCTGAACACCCTATTCATCAGATCCATAAAAACAGTTGGAGCATTCGTAAGGCTAAAAGGCATAATAAGAAACTCATAGTGGCCATAACATGTCTGAAAAGCTGTCTTAGCCACATCCTCATGCTTAATCCTCAACTGATAATAGCCAAACCTCAAATCAACCTTCAAGAACACCCGATATCCTTGCAACTGATCAAATAGATCATCAATATGTGGCTGAGGATATTTATTCTTAATCATGATTTTATTCAACTTACGATAATTGACACATAGCTGCAAAGACTAATCTTTCTTCCTTACAAGCAATGCCAGTGCTCCCCAGGGAGACACACATGCCCTGATAAAACTATTGTCTAACAATTCCTGTAATTGTAACTTCAACTCCTCCAATTCAGCCGGAGCCATATGATAAGGGGCCTTAGAAATCGGACTAACACCAGGAACAATAGAAATTTCAAACTCAATCTTCCGGTGTGAGGGCAATCCAAGTAACTCCTTAGGAAATACGTCCTCAAAATCACAAATGACTAGGATGTCCTTAGCCGGCACACTATGACTCCCAGTGGTGCAGGCATATGCTAGGTAAACTTTACACCCACTTTTCATCAAATGCTTGGCATGTAAAGAAGAAATCAATACAGACATCTCCTTCTTCCTAATGCCCTAGAAGAAAAAGGATTCCATCCTAGAAATATCAAAACAAACTCTCTTCAGAAAATAATCAATACTGGCATGGTATTTAGCCAGCCAGTCCATCCCCAGAATCATATCAAAATCACCCATGTTTAACAGTACCAAACCCACAACGAAACATTTCCCATTCACCTCCACCACACATCAAGGATAAATAATATCAATAATCACAGGGGATCCAGTAGGGGTACACACGGACAATTCATTATCTAGTATACATGGGGCAGTTACAACACAACATGCAAACTATGGAGAAATAAAGGAGTGGGTAGACCACAAATTAAATAAGATAGATGCAGGAACTTCACAAATAGAAAGAGTACCTTCCATGACATTTAGTGATGCCTCCGGATCCTAAACAGTCACTACGAAGGCCTTTGCCAAAATAGTAGGCTTCTTTTCCTCTAGCCTCGGAGGTAACAGACAATCTTTCACCACATGGCCCTACTGTCCACATCTAAAGCATGCTCCTGATGCCGTACGACATGCTTTCCCCAGATGTTTTCTCCCATAGAAAGTACAACCTGCAGCTGATGCTCTAGAACCAGTCACTGAATGAGCTGGTACAACACTTTTTTCCTTATCAGCTGTCCTCGCCTTCTTGGACGGTCCTAAAGATCCCACAGCAGATCCAACACTAATTCCTGCCTGGCTAGCGGTCCTCTTTGCATAAAATTTATCTATCTCCACCTCTTTCTCATAAATGATGGCCCTGTCCAGAATATTAGCATATGGCTCAAGCTTCAGGGTAGACAGTTGCTGTGAGGCCCCGGGATAAAAAAATGTGATAATTGGAAGTAATTAAAATGATGATAATCATTAAGAGGCCAAACATGTAGTGAAAAATGATGGTTAAAAGTCAAAATTTGCAAAAATATCCGAGTTTAGCAAGCAGCAGAGTGGCACCTGCCGTGCGCAAGAGGCACTCAGTGACCACAAAAATCCAGTGGCTACCCGCTTGGCGCGTGCCAGGCGAGCTCGAGTGAGCCCCTGGCATTAACGCCGCGCTCGCCGTGCGCCCACTAGGTATTCGAGCGAGCGTTGGAAGAATGTAGCGTGCTCGTCGCGCGCTTGACACGCATTCGAGTGTGGCCCCAACTTTTCCCTGCATGCTGACCTCATTTTTGTTATAAATTGAAGGGAAAAAAGGGAAAGTGAGGGAGAGAGAGCAGACCACACACGAAGAAGAGGAAGAAGAGAAGAGGAGAAGGGGAAATCACTTGTTCTAATCCACACCCGGTAGAAAATTGGTAGATTGGGCCAAGGCAAGTGTACTTGGCATATGCCTGCACTACTAGGAGTCATAGTGTGCCGGCTAAGGACATCCTGGTTGTTTGTGACTTTGAGGATGTATTTTCAGAGGAGTTACCTGAATTGCCCCCACACCGAAAAATTGAGTTTGAAATTGCTATTGTTCCTGGTGTTAGTCCAGTTTCTAAGGTCCCCTATCGTATGGCTCCGGCTGAATTGAAAGAGTTGAAATTACAATTGCAGGAGCTATTAGACAAGGGCTTTATCAGACCGAGTGTATCTCCTTGAGGTGCACCGGTATTATTCGTGAGGAAGAAAGATAAAAATTAAATGAATTATCTAGTCAGGAAAAATTTCCTTCTAGGTGTGAAGGAAGCAAAGCTAATGACTTGTGCTCCTTGCATAGTAGGAAAATTGTAGAGAGCTTCATTTTATGGAAACTAATCTACGAGGAAGTTGGATCTTCTCAAATTAGTCCATACCAACATATGTGACCGTTTCAAAGTTAAGACACTGGAAGGAATATTTTACTTCATTATGTTTGTTAATGATTATTCAAAAAAAAGTATGGGTATATCCCTTAAAGTCAAATGATCAAGCTCTTAACGTCTTTGAGCAATTTCATATTCTAGCTGAGAGACAAGTGAATAAAAAATTAAAGTACATCCGGAGTGACAACGAAGGAACATATTAGTGCACTCAATGTCTATTGTTGGACCCACAAAATTCAACGCCAATGCACTAGACCTTACTGTTAGTTGATTGTTCTGGATTTTGAGTGACTAACTTACTTGACATAAGAAGCAACTTGTACAAAAAAAAAGTGACTTGGACAAAAAGAAACGAAGTCAACTTCTGGGATGGTGAGAATCCGGATGCCTCCTTCCCCACCATTCCGGCCTATTATTGATAGGCATTTTACCAACCCTTTTCCATGTCTGGTTCTTTGTCCGAGGAGATCAAATTACCAAAAGAGGAAATTTTCGGTGGAGCGGTGAAATGTGTAGAGATCGGAGAGGGGCCGGGCGGCCAGTGAAGGCTCATTTAGTATTCCCAAAAAGGAGGGCTAACTCCAATCTAGTCTTTCCCCTCTTCTTCACATCCACCGTGCAATGCATGCAATAGGCTTTGAAGGAGAAGGCAAGCAACTGGCATAAAAATTCTACCGAAGATGCAAAGATTACCAATGCCACTTCTTTCCATCGCATACGTCTTCAAGACGATCTATAGAACCGGACATGAGAGTTTCTTCTCATCCGGCTCCTCGTTGCAACTCAGTCATGTGGTTACGCCTTAGGAACTCGAGTGGTAACAAAATGCGCCAAAAGTAGGACCAAACTTAGCCTTTTCCATCTATCCGTGTCTTTTCAAATTCAATTCTATAAGAATTGGAAGACTCTTGTATGTGTGGTACCCCTCTCTCAACCTCAGCCTTGGCAAGGCTATGCTCTTTTCTTTACGGCAAAGGAATGGGAAGTCTTTCTCCTGGACAAGAGGATGAAGAGAACATTAACTGAAAGAGTCAGTTGTGTATTTTTGAAGGTGAAACTCTCTTGTTTATTTTAGGAGAAGCCTTGAACATAGTGACCCATGTAATAAATCTCTCACTAAGTGGCCCACTAAATGGTGAAGTATCAAAAAACGTGTGGTTCGAAAAGAAAGTATCATATGATCAATTGTGTGTATTTGTGTGCAAGTTGTGACGGAACGGGTTCTCTTTCTTTTTCAAAAAGCCTCCGTCAAGGCAGAAATAGAATTAACGGTACTATCAATCATCCATAATTTTCTTCCTATAACATGCACACACAGAATCAAATGTGTCATCCATGGCATAAATCTATAAAGCGTTAGCTATACTAACAGTTCGATAATGAGATGTCGTCTAGGACCTGTACAGTATATTCAAAAGTTTAGAGTGGAAGCTAAACTAATAACCTGTAGAAGCGTAATTTTTCCTTTTTACAATCATACACATCATATGCTTTCTATACAAAATTCACATGTTCAAGAACATCCATAGACGCAAGATCGGTATACAAAATCACAAGTTTAGTCAAGTCTTTAAGTCAATAGGCTCCTCCAAAATAGCTCCAAAATACTCTAGGTCCTCAAAAATCTTCAGAAACTTCTCTTGATTACTTTTTCTCGTCAGGCACTAACTCTACTATCTCATCTGGATGGGGGAAAATAATAAAACAGTGAATCGAGGCCCAGCAAGGTACATGCATATGAGCGGTAAAACTGTGATGCAGAACGATCATATAACTGTATAGAACCAGAACGTTTAAACAAAACATAATCTGGAAAACAGTAAAGGCATACTTGACAATATTAAACCTCATAATTCAGAAATTAGTACACTGTAAATTGTAAAACAATAAACTGTAAACTTTAACAATGCACTGTAAAACTGAAAACGATACACTATAAATTGTTCACTATCAACTATACTCTGTAACGATACACTGTCATCTATTCACTGTAAACGATACACTATCATCTGTACACTGTAACAAAGCATAATGATAACAGACCCTGCCTGTGTACCCTACTAGCTGAGGGGGCGAATGATCGAGGATAGATTGTGTTCAGTCCACACAGTCCAAGGCCTATCACTGTAACATGTATATCCCATCCCGAGGGATCTCTGTACTGTATGCCACCTGAAGGTAGGTCGATGTCCCTCCTGGCTTAACGCCCTTGAGGACAGGGCGGACCATGAATCGTTCCATTGACAGAGCTATCCTCGATTATAACCGTAAAGTTCTAAGGTATCGCCGGAGAACTTATCTGGACTGTAGTCAGTCCCGGGTCCAAAATAAATGTAACGAAAATAACCTCTTTATTGAAAACCCTCTTTCACAATCAGACTTTCACAATTTACTTTCAGTTAACTACAAAAGTACAT